>LUCM01003859.1:10089-25274 GCA_008360955.1 Fasciolopsis buskii
ATGATATCCAGTCTAGTTTTGACTCATCTCCATTCCGTCATCGCATTAATATTGATCCTCATCCTTACCATTTAACTCTCTTAATTTTCGAGGATCCCGGCCAAATGGCGGCGACAGCCACTGCCTTCCAGCCACATTTTACGCCCGCGACACACACCTTTGATGCATTCAAACATAGTAATACTCGCAGTGCGGGACTGGTAATCAGTCACAGAAAAATCTTCACGAATCATTATCTAGCTTTGATTTAAAACCCGAAACCTATTGCCCAGCGAATCACATTGCCTGTTATCATCTTGTGAGCAAAAACATTGCATTTTATGTCCGGTTTCTGTTTCCCGTGTCTGCACTGTGCCTTCTTTCAAGGAGTTTGATTTTGCTTTGCGCATGACCCTCGTATGTCGAGAAACATACACAAACTAACAAACTTTTCAAATTACTTATGATAACTCTCACCCCCTTTCCTTTCGAATTATATTATTCGCATTCCGTGTGCATCTTCTTTCTTTAATATTTGACCTTGCTTTGCGCATGCCTCCCACAAATCAAACAATAAACTTTATCATTAGTTTTAATATGACGTTCTAACCCTTAAAGCAAGTACCAGATGCACTGATCTTCAGTCGAGACAATCCGAGATAAACCCGCTTCGCAACTGCGCAAAGATACAGTGACTTCCCTAATCCGAAGGGCTGCGTCCAAAGGAAGACAGACAGCAACCCACCTAAAACGGCTGACGTTGCTTGTTATCCTGTATTTCTCGGACTCCAGTTCACATCAGTTCATCACCAAATCACGACCAAAGGCAATCAAACAACTCTTCATCAATTCGCTTGAATAATGCACTGAAATATCGTATTTGCATATGCGAACTCTAGACGTCGATTTCGAATGTTGTCTTCCGGCCTACCGCATGGGCTCAGTCAATTTCAGAAGTTTTAACGCCCTCATCATGAGAAGCATGCACTAAGCCCATACTACCACACTGAGAAAATTAAGCAGTGAGGGGCCACTCATTGGCTTCGATCCAGTTGTTCGGTGCGGATCCGTCAATTATATCCTAGAGTTTCTGTTTGCGCTAATGAATTCCATAGCCCTTATGTTTTAGGCCCTCGTGTATGTCTTATAGTTCAGCTACCGGGACCGACATCCTACTTGCTTCTTGAGCATCTCTTCTGTCCGTTCTAAAGAGCGTTTTATCACGCCGTTAGCTGACTAGGCTAAGCCTCATTGGTTGGCGTCACGTTGAACTGCAGAGTTTTGATTTGTAAATCTGGCCACTTATTTCCCAGCCATGCAGCGTTCGTACTTGCCACTCTAGTCAACCCCCTCCCACCTTTCTGAAGACTCAACGGAAGGGGTTGTCAGCTTCTCGCGGCTAACTCTTGAGGCCCTCGTCCGTGTTTTCATGTGACAGTAGAGGAACCCACGTCCAATTCCGAGCTTAAAACTTCCTTTTCCTAGTTACCCAGGCGCATGGAAACCATGGTTGCCCTTTCCGGATTTAGTGGCCCTGTTTGTGCCGGCTCACGACGTTCGCTTATAGCCCCGCTAAACGGGATGGCCATCATTTGCCCCCCTCCCAAATTAAAGATTCCAAGTTTGAAGGTCTGCGGTCATGATGTACCGAACCCTAGATATCCACCTGTGATGCTTTAAGCTTGATCCTTTTGATGAAATTACTGTCCGGTTAAGTCGTGACCTCCCTCCCGATGATGGTCTTTATTTGATCATCTGCAAGGAAAGTGTGCCTAGGCCGTGTAATGGCGACCTCCACCAAAGTATGCGTTGAATTCCGTTCTCCCTAGTCTCTAATTTCCTCAAATTTTACCGCAGGCGGTATTATAATAATAATGCTGGTGTATGTTTCTCGATTTGCGAGAGGGCATGCGCAAGGCAAGATCAAAATTTTACAAGGATGATGCACAGGAAGTGCAAATAGAAGTCGAAAGGGATGAGGGAGGAAAGTACAGCTGTACCAGTGGAAAGCTATATGCTTCGTTATTTCCAACCTTCTGACCAGATCAACTAAGAAGCACCCTACCGCTCTTTTCATCCGCTTTCCAAATTTTACATCGGGTTCGCGATCTTATATTAAACAACTTTGCGGTCCCTAAACGAGCCGATGTCACCTGAATTCTGCCTAGTATTTAGACGTTGACCTATATGAGTTAGAGTTTGTTGTACATTCCTTGGCCTTGGGTGCATTTCCGAGTATCTGACTTCCGGATCGGAAATACCACGCCTCAGATGGGTTCATATGGCCGTGCCATTTTCTCTACTTTTCATGAGCCCCTTCCTTTTCGGCTTTAGCTTCAATTCTGGCTGGCATTTATCATTTAGGCTTGTTCACTATTCATGGAAAAGATCGATTATCTCCCTGTGGATACGTACGTACTTCAATGACTCCGTTTTTCGGGGTTGAAAAGGTTACCAGTAGGCTCTATTTCCCGGATCAAAGCGCACTTTATCTTCCTGGACGAATCGGCATTCTTGCCCTATGCTCGTTTCTGTGAATCCCTGCACTATGGATCACCCAGCTCAGGGCCTCGACTGTATCTCGCTATTTCAAATGGCTGTTTCTCATGATAGCAGTTTGTGGGGCGTTTTGCATGCCGGACAAAGTCAATTTAGCTTGTCATATTGTGGTTATGGCTCATTTATATTAGTTGCCCACACGTACAACGAAATCGTTTGTACATGCATGGCATTGCACCTTGTTGCCACATTACCCTTCAGGCAGGAAGCCTTTCACGTTACATTCTTGCGCAAGACGCGGGTGAAACCTCTAATCCGTACCACTGTCCTAGTTAGTTTGCCCATTGATTACAAGCATCTGTGAACAAATAGACGAGCGACTAGCTACTGCTGAGAAGATTAGTCCTCCAGGATCAAACAAATAAATAGACTCTTACCTTTGAATATATTCATTTATGGATCTTCCAGTTATCCTGGTTTATCTACGTGCCTTCCCTGGTTGCTTAAACTTGATTTTGCCAGGCTGAGCTAGTGAGCCATGCCGCGGTGTAAGGGAGTTCTGTTCTGCGCAGCCTGTGTACGACGAAAATACACTTCGCGCTGCACTTGCGCCCAGATTAGCTTGTTGTCCCTGGATTTCCATGGGGTCTAACACAGCCTATTTTTTCATCCCCGAAGTGCCAACCATCAGCTGTAGCGTCAGAACCAGGAGAAACGTCTGAAGTCACAGGTGGAACCTACCTTTCCAGCTCTTAATATATGGCTGCTCAACAGGCATAAGATCATCCGTAAATTCAGAAACAAATGGTAATATAGGCAACAATTTTTGTCAGTCATTTCCATCGTGTAATCACACCATTTCTAAAACCCTTATTTTATATCGGAATACTTGTGTGATACCGCTGCAAACTTAATTTATGCCCTCTGGTATTCTTGTCTGACATAAGGGTCCGCAGTTACCCATGTTTCATATCAAGAAATCCTTTACTATTTTGGAAAACACAGTTCACACAAGGTGCTTTCTTCGGAGTCTAAGAATGAAATTGACAGGACGTTTTAGCTCGTCCTCGTTGGTTCGTGCCGTTGGTTAGCTATTACCTTGACAACCAGCTTGTTCAGCCCTCCCAAGCAACGTGTATCGTTTGGCAGCATGCCTCCCGGGACTGAAAATAACACTTCATTGCAAAAAGTCCCAACCACTTCAAATTCCCTGCAAGACATCGTTTACCTGGGCCCAGAACACTCATATTTAGCCCTCTTTTATCCGCTTGTGCAATGCTTGAACGAGTCAAAGTCGTTCCTAATAGCTACAACCAGGTCACTGGCTTAGAAAACTTTCATGATGTTATTCAATTCATTTCCTTCGTGTCCTCAATTAGAAATTGGTCTTCGAAAATCGAACATGTTCAGTAAAAGGTCCCACCTGCGTGACCAGTCTTTCATTGCCTCAATGTCATCGTCTAGATCTACACCTGTGACTTTGGCATCACTGGCTACAAGATAGCATGGGTTACACGTGGGGTGTGCTAAGTCGCTCAGAACAAGATGGCATGGGTCCTAGTATCGGTCCCTAGGTAACGCCACCTAGCATGTCAGCGGGAGCCATCGAACGACAAGGATAGACCGCCTTCCTATGAGGGCGCTGTTTAACCATTTATTAGCTCTTCTCTATTTTGGAGTCCAAATGATTGGAGATCTTACATGTACTGCTTTTCTTCCCGCCACACATCAAAATCCGCTCCCAGCTACATAAGTCCAGTGACCCTTTTTGTGAGGTCCATTGTCTCTCCATCCACAATTCTTCATAGATTTTCGTCCGAAAAGTTGTTTCACGCAACCTTGAATTTTTCCTGCTGTTTCAGCTCGAGCATTATTTTCACTATGGAATGTTGTCACTTAACATTCTCCATACACCTCATATGATATCCAGTGTTATTTTGACTCTTTTCCATCACGTTATTACATCTATGTTGATCTTCATCTTTACCATTAACCCTCCCGATTTCTGATGAACTCGGCCATTTGAAAACGCCCACCATCGCTTCCCTGCCAACTTTCGCGCCTGTGATGCGCACCTGTGATGCACACCTTTGATGCGTTTAAACATTGATTGACTCAGTGAGCGACTCATTGTCAGCCCCAGAATGTTTTGGCAATGGATTATCTAGCTCTGATTCTAAGCTCGAAGACCCGTGTTTAGCCCACTTTATTGCAGGTTATGTTCATGAGAGCGTAGACACTGCATCTTCACGATGAAAGTTTTGTTTCCCAATTTTCCACTGCGCCATCTTTGTGTAAAATTGGTCTTGCCTTGCGCATGCTTCTCGTATGTCGAGAAATATACCTATTATTATTATTATTATTATTATTATTATTATTATTATTATTATTATTATTATTATTATGTTCTCATGCAGTCACCGTGACCCTTCCAGATTGAATATTGGCAGAGCCGCACGGCATTCTTTTTTACATCCCAGGCTGCTTTCCTGTCATGTTCAAAGTGGACAAGATATTGCGCCTACTAGACCCCGTTCCAAACCTTGGCACATGTGGTCCAGGCATTATAAGGCTTTTGACCCTTGTGGTGAATGCATAACTGCCTTCGGGATTTATTCGCTTTGTCTTTCATGAGCTTTCACCAGAACGATTGGCGGTATTTTTCCCGCGCCATCAAAACGTACGAAAACGGCAGTTAGCTGCAATAATCGTCTTCGTATTACAGCCTACCTGTCCGCAAACAATAGATCTGAACTCCCTGGCGTCAAGAAATTCCAGCAGCTGCATCTTTTAGATACCGTTCCCGATTCGGGAAAAAATAGAACACCTATGAAAATTGGTGTGCTATGCCGTCCGACCGGCGTAGCGTTCCACGCTTCGTAATCAATCTTCCTAGTGGTTTTTTCATTACTACAGAGCAGATTTCATTCTCTTGCTTAGTTACCATTACATCAAGGATCTGCGGCTTCCGCCTATCTCTAAAGCTATTAGCCTGCTTAACTTGCCGTGTCAGGCCGTGGGTGTGAAGCCGTATCAGGAGCACCTCGCGAAAGATATTCCAAGATGCCCTCTTTTCTGCCTGGATGATTTCAAGGAGACTGCGGTCTTCCAATATGGAAAACAGTAGTGATCTGGACATCAGGTTCGGTAGTAGTAAATTCAGCGCAGACTTCCCCAACGCATCCACTTAAGTGCACATTATTCTCACAGACACACTACCTAGACGAATGTGTCACAAGGTGACTTGCAGACTAAGGTTAACTAGAGTAAATACTCATAGCAAACGAGTACTAAAACTCTTCACATTTTCCATCTTATCCTGCCTACAAAGGGCAAATTTACCCGGAATAAGTGCAGACTGACCTTTTCAAACTACGCTGCGATAACGTCTACCAGCACAAAACCCTTGACTCCTACCATTATCAGCTTCCCCCTAGACTGCGGGCCTTCAAATGCCATGAATTTGCAACTTCCGGCTGTTGCAAAATGCCACTTAATTTTTAGGACTCTCCGTGTCATCGAAAATAGTTCCCGAGGGACGCCTCCATCCACTTTCCCCGAATCCAGGCTTTGAATTGAGGAGTTTAAGGTCGGTAGTCAACCCAGGGCCTTCACCAGTCTCTGCACGCCAATTCCTTGTACGCGAAATGGAATACCAGCGTTCCAGTTCTGGGAGCCTGTCTCTGAGATGCATACGCCAGTAGCGTTGTCCAGTTATCTTCCATTATCCGGCCTTACGTACTGCCGTCTGTATATTTCGGAATCTATGCATCCCGTGGATTCCGCTTCCGAACCACTTCCTTACCCAGGTCTTAGACATTACTCCCATCCCTAGGCGGCACCCTCACCAGGTGTACGACTGGACATCTTGTTCGTCGATGAAGTCCCGTCTTTAACCTTAGGGTCTGTTTCAATGAAGTGGTTTATACCTCTGATTGCACTTTTCTTTGGCATCAAGCTGCTAATGGATCTGGTTATCTGCGGGGTTAAACACGACACAAGGACTTCGAAGCCGTGCCACACAGTCAAGAGCTCTGCTTTGAGCATCTCCTGACTGGCCACGGGTGGTACCTATAGGGTTATTCGCATGCAGCCATTAGTGTTGTGTTCAACTCTGGCTGCTGGGCGTGGTAACAGATCTGCGTTTTGAGCATTGTCGAACACTACTGGGAGCTTCAACTATTTTATGAACTTCGCTACTCCCAGGCGCTAGCTATATGGCATTTTACATGGCCGAGGTCCATGAGGATCCCGTCTGACCCCAGAATGCTCGTAACATGGCTGTAAACGAGCCCCTGGTTTTCCCCTGACTAATCGTTGGCCCCCTCACAGTCGCCAAGCAGGAGCCCTTTGCACTTCGCAGTTAACTCCTTTAACATACTCTTCCATTTTTTGTCCACCTTCCAGCTGCTCGATCCTCAGGTTTACAGGATCCCACATGGCTTATCCTGGTTCTATTTTGGTCCGTGGTTGGAAGGCCACCGTGCGTTCTTCAGAACCTCGTTCTCACGGACCTTCCTGCTCTCCTGATTCACTTCAGTGAACTTTCCCGGCAAATCGTTCCGCGATAACTCCCGACCTGATCATATCCCGGTAGGTCCCTAGAGTCTAGCGGCCCCCGAATACTGGAGTGCACTCTTTAGCAAACAAACACCATGCATAACCGCGCTTCAGAGATGCGTGTCCTCCAAGAAGCTTCTGATTCATTCTGGACAAGACGAAGCAATTTTAGTGATTCCATCGTCCATGTCCTTTGCATTGGCTGCTATCATCTATCTATTTTGAGCAGTTGTTCGCCATAGAGATGTCTGTATTCAACAGGCTCTGTATACTTTCAGAACATATAATATATAATGTGTATATTTCTCGACATCCGAGAGGCATGAGCCAGGCAAGATCAAATTTACACAAAGATGGCACAGGAACGTACGGAAAACAAAGAAATCAGTCGTGAAGAGGCAGTGTGTCTGTGCTCTCATGAACTTAACCACCAATGTCATAGGCTAAACACGAGCTTTTGAGCTTTTAAATCAAAGCTGAATAATACTTTGCCAAAGCTTTCTGGGGCTGACTATGAGTCGCGCATTGCGAATCAATCCATGTTTAAAAACACAAAAGTTGCGTATTGCCGACGCGAAATTTGGCTGGCAACAAATGGTGGATGCCGTTCTCTAACCGGGTTTCTCAAACAACAGGAGTGTTAGTTGGCGAAAATGAAGATCACTATGGATGTGGATTTGGATGGAGATGATTCAAAACTGCAGTGGATATCATATGGGATGGATGGAGGGTTGTGATTAACTACATTCAAGAGCCAAAATAATGCTGAAGATGAAACGGCAGGAAAAATTCAAGGTTGCATCAAATTATTCAAGGGACGAAATGATCTGAGAAATCGTGGACGGGGAGACAATGGGATTCACAAGAGTACTCAATGGACTTATGCGGCTGAGAACGGACTGTGGCGGGAATTAAACAGAATACGTGAAGGAATTATAATCAATGCTCGAATACACTTGCAATTAGCAGTGTAGTATCGGAGATTTCTGTGTTCCGCGGCGGCAGGGATCAGGAGGTTCGAGGAGTTGCGCGGTATTTCAATAGTGTTAGTAACCGTTTTGGCCAATCGTAATGGTTCATCTGAGATGTAGCACCCGGGGCAGTCATTTACGTGACTTTGTCTTAGGGTTACGCGGCCCAGTACTGCGGTGTCAGATCCAATTGGCAGTTTCCTAACAGGGATAGGCAACCAGCGCATAGGATGGACTGGAGATTTCGGCAAGAGTTTGCGTTGCATCTGTGGTCACCGGCGAGCCTGGAGAAGAGCCGGAGAGAGAGGACAGTCTGGACTTTGATCCCGCTGGTGTTGAATGAGTAAACAAAAAACGGAAACAGCGATAATAGTAAGCTTCCTATGAACTGGTGCTGGAGTTCTGGCCCAGGCAACGGTAACTACGCGGATTATCGCGCTGGATATCGCAACTCGCATTTCTGCGACCGATTTAAACCGTGACTGCTGGTGCCTTTGGAACTCCGTGTGCACCTTATATTTCCCACCGGTACTGCTGTCTAAGATCGAAATATGCGGCAAAAAAATGACAGGATGGACGATGTTCTTGTCCATCGTATTTGAAGCGTGCCTCATCCTTGTACATTTTTGATCTTGCCTTGCGCATGCTTCTCGCAAATCGAGAAATATACAGTATTATTATTATATGCAAAGATTACAGGGTCCAGACGACCGTCTTCCAATACGCAGGAGGTAGTTTTCCGTCTACGGGACGTGTTCAGCGAATACCATCTTCTTGCTCCCTACGGGATTTATGGCTCAGTCAGTCCTAGGCTGCATGGTCCTTGTTTATAGTGTGTTCCGCTTTCATCTTCTGACATCTTTGCAGATGCAGATTACAGTGGTCTGATAGGACAGCTAGTGCAATGGTTGGGGAATAAAGTCACCTTTTTTCTGTTTGTGGATCTTGTCTGGTCTGTGGGCCTGGTGTACATGTTGCAGGGAACCAATTATAATTTATCATGTGGTCTAACGCCGATGTTTACTGCTTCCAATTTCCAGGAAAGGGCACAACGGAATCGGTCGCGGAGTGCAGTATGTGCTGGATGCTAAAACACGATTTGACAAGAATATTCATGGAAAGAGGAGAAGGGAGAATAATTGGAACAATAATAACGCATACCTTAGCATCAGTCTTATCACAAACCATAGAAAGTTGGACATGAGATTCGGGAAATTGGACAATGATACAGCTACATTTGATGGGAAAGAACGCCGGCAATATACCATCATATTTCTTTGGAAGTAAAGAGGTGGGAGAAAAGTAATCTCTCGGATTAATAAGCGCACCGAATTATACGTTGATTCACTTAATATGCATGAAAAAGCTGTCGTATTTAGCTTTCGAAATGAACATTTTATCTCGGGAGTTCATTTCAAATTTCACGGCTTCAGCTGTGCTGAATTGATTCTTAAGATCAAGAGTAATTTGTCCAGTGGTTTACGGGTCTGTATTTTCTGCTTTTTTGCGGAAGTCTTCATGATGGAACAGTAATGACCGAACAGCAGTAGAAGACTATCAGCTTGAAGCCAAGTGCACCAAAGTCGTTAATCATGTATTGATCTGCCGGCGTGCGTAGGCCATTGCTGAACTTAAAACAGGAGGAAGAATAAAGAAGGACAATGACTAACACAAAAACCGGGCGGAAGAAACACTCAATATTTGTTCAGATGCGGAAACCAATAACAAAAATACTTTGGGTGCGCTCTTTTGTTTTATTTAGCTTTTTGTTGGTTTTTCGAGATACGTTTAAAATTGCGTACCAAGGGCATCATGGGCGGGACTAGTAGTAGTTTTCAGCTGGAAGTATTGGTCTAAGTTTTAATCCCGGGTGATTTTCTAACAACGACCTGAAGATGTTCCAGCAGTAGTCTTCCGGTACCGCCTCGAGCAGACTGATCCATAAAGGGCAGAGCTCCTTGGGTCAAAATTCCTTGTCAACTTTTGCACTGGGTAAAAAGCTTTAGCATTTGTTTGGGGTGCTTACTGAGACCATCAGTGCTTCAGCTCATATATAATTGGTCCGCGAGCCCTGACATGGATAAACTGGACATTAGCAACAGGCGGTTTCCAGGTTACAGCATTCCTAGAAAGTGAAGGTTTAAACTCACTATTCGTTTTGAGTGCGGGACTTCTGAAACCCCGGAACAATTTGTTGATCTATATTTCCATATTTTGCGAAGATTACCTGTCCCTGTGAAGACCACCGCGTGCCGCTTGGCTGACATTCTAAATTGGATCAAATGAAAGTCCCGTAAAACAGGGGATGGATCATGGCCAGTCTCAAGGAGAAGCTGAATACTGTCGTGCAGGGCACGCTTTATTGGAAATTGCTGATTGTCTGGTGATGAAATGAGAAGGAAAGGGAACTAGCGATCCATGAGCCTAAAATTTCGCACTGCCCAACAAATTGTACTGATGTGTTTCTATGGGGTATAAGTGGCTAAGAAGAAGCTTTTTGGATGACGCTGAAGGCTGTAATGGATAAATCAGCCTTCGGTGAATTTCGCCGGGGATGTTCTGCCATCTCAGTGTCTCAAACTGAGGCATCATAAGCGTACATCGACATATTCACTGCGATTCTTCCATGGCGGTGAACAGCCCATAGAAGGAATAAGAAGGCTCTAACGACTTAACTACGTGGCACTCAAGTGCGAATGGAAAAGTGCTCACAAACACAGACATCCTCCAACGCTGAGGAGCCTGTAAACAGCTGAGTGCAGGCGACTGATCATAGTTTAAAATTTTCTCATTTGTTTGGGACAACGGTATCAGGAAAATATAAAAATCGATGATGACATGTGAGAAGGATTTGCAAAGTAGCGCACATTTTGACACATGAACTGCCCAAAATTAACAGTGAGGTTATGACCATGCATATGAACTAAAATTTTTGCATTTAATATGCGCTCAAAAGTCTCACTCGGATTGCTGCTCATAGTGGCGGCCTCCAGCTTCCGGTTAGTGCCGCAAATGTAACTAATGACGGCTGGCAGCAAGGAAGTCTTAAACCTAAATTAAACCTAAATCCAAGCATTGTTCGAAGAGATTTCCGTAGCTAATTGCCATTAGGAGTAGGACTTTCATCGCAGTTCCAGGGCGCCTTAAGACCGGGTCCAATGGGCCAAATATTTGTGCTTAATTATCCATCTCAAGATAGTTGAACTTGGTTTGGCCTAGGGTTGAGCATCTGGAGTGGAACGCAGAAGAAGACGAGCGTTGTTGTCAGTTAAACGGAAGATTCTTTCAAACTGGAGCCTAAACGCTGAGGATAACCGGGAGTGGTTTGAGACCTAGATGCGGCTGTCCTCAAGAAGCACCAAGAAAATGAATCACCTTTGGCTCGGTCTATTCAGGTAAGAAAAAATTGCAGATGGATTTGGGTGGGAACAGCTTAGGTGAGGACTCTGCAATCCAATGGAATATTCCCCAACCTAAGTTTTCCAGAAGCTTCGGTGGGCCCTGAGCGCAACCGCAGGATCATGAAAGCGTCAGGTTGAGGCATATTCTGGGGACATCGGATAGAGTGCTAATAGAAAGATTTATCTATAACTCTTTGACTTTTTCTGGAAACGGGTTGTGGATCCTTCAGATGCAACGCTTCATAAGGGCGCTTAGGGCGTTAGCTTTAAGATTACGTTCTATGGCCGAGAAAGCTCATTCCGCGAAGGGCACAAGTTAACTTAACTTGTAGTTTGCTTACCAGCTACCCAGCGTTTACACCGAAAAAATTGTCCATAAATTTCAAGGAACTTTTTTCTGCGCCCACTTTGTGATTAACGTTTGAGCCCAGCGATTACGGTTGAACGGGCCTTGTCCATTGAGCAACTGTCCAGGGTGGAAATGTTCTACACGCCAGAGAGTGTTCTACCACTAAATTGGCTGGTAGCTATAGGAGGTGGTATTTAGCAGCATCTGTGCTTTATTTTACTGCCTGGTGTTGAAATTTCCTGTCATAAGTGGATGGGGTCTGTATCGATTCCATTTCTGTATTGTCAAACAATCAGTGATACACCAGGGCTCTTTTGGACTAATTTCAGGAGGCCCGCAGTGGACGTTGACCGGTAAATATTTTCCAGGCAAGAGAATGATTTTCATATAGCAGAAGAAAAATCGCAGGGTTCCGAAGGGTTTCAAAGTCAAATGGGAATAGTGAAGGTCACTTAGGTCGAGAGATACACTTCTGGTTTTGACCACTTCAGAATCACATCCCATCAAGCCTCAATTACTCGCGTTGATCTGTCTAAGAAGCGTGGAGTCGGTCAGATTCTCGACGATGATGCCATATGTAATCATTTATCAGCTACCAGTTTTCTGAGTTCAGGGTTACTACCGGAATGGCTTAAGCAGATTTTGGAGATGCTACGTGGTATCCACTCGTTGGCAGCTTCAGGGGGCCGAAAATTATCTGAATTTGAGAGCAATTACGGACGGGATTCTCGTAAAGGCCTTGGTCTTTGGGTGGCCAAAATTGCGTCAAAATGCGCTCATTATTGTCCACGAAAATTGAAATCCAGTTATCTCCTCTTGACCCTGCACTGCTGACTTTGAGCTCCCTGCATGGCTAACGATGAAGTGGTCGGAATTCTTCACCTTCCAGCCATAGATAACGATTATGCGCGCCTTGTGTCAAATGCCAATTTTGTAGCTATGGGAAAAAACTGCGATTGATTCACGAAATCTTACAATTTTGGGACGGGCGGTTGGTTGTCCATCCTTGGTAGCTTTATTTTCGCGGCAAATTCGACAATTTCTAAAATGCTTGGACGTTTGCAAATAAACTATTCTAAGGCAACATTTCGGTTATCGCAGAAGTTCATTCTTGTAAAGAACCTTGGAATAGGCTTCCAAAAATTCAAAGTGTTACTTGCTGTTCAATAGATACGATATTGGTAGTCAAATCCTGCATCCGGATAACAGTTAGCCCTTTCAATAATGACAATGAGTTAGAATGATCACACAACGAAATTCATTTTCCAAATTAAAATATTGGTGTCCAGAGGTTGAACCACTTTATTTCCAAAGAAGCTGATCGCTGGAGGACTTATAATAATAATAACGTACGTTTCTCAATTATGAGAGGCATGCGCAAGGCAAAATCAACTTTATTACAAGGATGATGCACAAGGAATGCGAATAATATAATTCGAAGGGAAAGGGGGTGAGAGTTATCATAAGTAATTTGAAAAGTTTGTTAGTTTGTGTATGTTTCTCGACATACGAGGGTCATGCGCAAAGCAAAATCAAACTCCTTGAAAGAAGGCACAGTGCAGACACGGAAAAACTAGAAACACGGACATAAAATCATGCATATGTTTTTGCTCACAAGATGATAACAGGCAATGTGAACTTCGCTGGGCAATAGGTTCCCGGGTTTTTAAATCAAAGCTAGATAATGATTCGTGAAGATTCTTTCTGTGGACTGATTACCAGTCCCAGCACTGCGAGTTATTAACTTATGTTTGAATGCATAAAAGGTGTGATGTCGCGGGCGTAAAATGTGGCTGGAAGGCAGTGGCTGTCGCCGCCATCTTGGGGCCGGGATCCTCGAAAATTAAGAGAGTTAAATGGTAAGGATGAGGATCAATATTAATGCGATGACGGAATGGAGATGAGTCAAAACTAGACTGGATATCATGTGAGGCCTGGAAGAAGAAAAAAATAAAGTACAGTGGTCAGGCCTAGCTGCCAGCTGCGGATTAAGAAGCGGTCACAACGAGACTACACCTTCACGGGGTGTGAGGGCTTGCGCGCCTTCCTTGATCCACACGAGCTATACAGGATGGGCTTATCTCAAGCCGAAGATCCAATCATAGCTTTGGAAAGGCCATGGGTAGAGGCCTGACTAATTAATCTCCTGGTCCTCCAAGTTGATCTGAGTTAGCAGCTCAGTCGGAAAAACGAGTGGAAGAATGATTGATTCAAGCAGATGGGCTTACACTCAGATATGCCCTGCTGCATTTCGGTCACTTTCTTGTCAGAAAGGCTTTGGTTGAGAACCCTAATCGTTCTTCTGCTTAGCGGCTGAACTCCCTAGCAGTACCCGTTCCATTATTCCCCATGAGTTACACGGCCTACAAATACATTTACAAACTACTGCATCGCGGTCGTCCGCGCAGGCTAATTCAGGACCGCGCTGCCATTGGCATGCCGAGCGCAGGTGGATGGTTTAGTGATAAGTAGGCCAGCCCTGTCAGAGTTTCCCGTCTCTTTTTATTCAACTCCGTCTCTTCTTCTCAACCCAACTTGTTTGGCAAACCCTTCTCCCCCTACCCACCAGTGCGTTGCCCCACTGACAATCACGGCGATAAGCCCACTCCAACCTGGTCTCATTAGTCGGCATCCTGGCAGCCTTGCTCGCTTGGTAGTTATTTTCAGTATGCGTTAGCTCTCACATTCTCTCTAAACCTCGTCCTAGCTTTATTCTCGGCTCTCCTCTACATCGTGCGCACTTTAATGTCGAGGCTGAGCCAACAGTCGTGTGTGTGGCATCTGACACGTGAACTCACTTCTGCTTTGATGTCTGCCGTCGTGAGTGAAACACGAAACTTCCAGGATTCGAGTAAGAGTAATCAACTAACTCGCGGCAAAGTCTCGTCAAGAATTTTTCTTCGCACTTACAGGTGACGAGCGGCTCAGGCTGGTGGGGTCAAGCACGGTTAGGAATAGTCCTTGAGGTGGAGAAGGCTGAAACAGCCCTTTTAAGACTAGATCCCAGTCAACAGTCGCTTGTGTGCATAAGACTGCAAGCGATACAGTCGGCGTCCCGGAAGCATAGTGGTGGTAAGCTCGCGGTTTTATTTTGTTATTCGGCTATATGGCCAACTGACTCGCAGCACTGACATGCAGAAAGGCGAGTTTTACGATGACCTCGTCACTCTGTTCTGGAAGAGCAAACGTCTGACATTGTAGTGGTAAAGCCAGGTGATGGTTAATGGAGCAAGTTGGAAAACTGAGTGCATCGGAAGTCCTGTTTGGGTGGCGATGCGCTTGACTGCCCAAGCGACAGACAACGGAGAAAGACTTCTCCTAATTCGGTGCAGACAATAACTTTTTCCTATCTAGTACAAATTTCCGACACTTCGCGTCGCACAGCGACGTGGCGTTCTAACTCGACAGGTTTACTGATTCAGATGA
>LUCM01003860.1:0-17096 GCA_008360955.1 Fasciolopsis buskii
TAAATACATATTTCTTTTGGGATTATGAAAGTTGAGTAACTCTCAGGTTGTTCAATTGCGTTGTGGATTGAAGCGTTTGTTGGCTAATCGACTTACGTTATTATCTTTATTGAGCAATTCAGGACCTTTCAACTACGTTCGTTTTGTATGTGAATACCAAGGACGTGGGTAGACATTTACTTTTATTTTTTTAGATTTGTCCCTCATCGTCACAAGCATCTTCCACACGACTCTTACGGGTTTTAGAAGTTAGGGTCCACATGAGGCCGTTTGTTGTGGAAATATCAGCATCAAGAATATCACTGATTAATTATGTACAGTTGTGCCCACTTGTTTAACGGTTAAATAAATGGTGCGATAAAGCTAGGTTCCAAAACCGCCGCCTAAGGCATAAATCAAACAAACTGTGGGGTCTGTGGTCATCTAGGATTGATCAGACGAGTTGATCAGTGAATCCCTTTGACAGTGGCGACAATAAACAAATCTGTATCTTGGAAGGTTAACATGAATCAGGGGATAGAAATGAAACGTGGTCAGGATGGCGGATAGTTCCTCACGCACATACGCATGCGTACAAGTGACGCGGAAGTATTTGCTCTTGTTTTTTCTCAACTCTTCTTCTCTAACTGTTCTGCAAAATCATTTGGTGATATCTTCTCACTCCCCATTTTGCTATCCATGTTCAGTCCTACCCAGCATTTGAGGCTAATATTGATTTCGAAATTCGTTTCATGGTGGACACTGCCATGAGCGGTTGTTGCTGGGTCGAAGCTCCAGCAGGTAAGTATAGGCTACGTGATTCCGGCCACTCAACTGATCCTGGTTTACCCGTCGCGTCTGGAACAACTTTTGTTGGACGTTGTCCATTTTCCATGTCACGTTGCCAAATTGAATTCGATATTGCCTGGGATGCTTTGGTTATTCATCCACCTGAAGGGGAATGGAGTTCCATCGCACCACTACGCATCCTCAGCGTGGATATTGAGTGTGCAGGCAGGAAAGGTACGTCTGGTTGCGTTCGCCTCCGGAAATATTGTCTTCGAATGTTCCCTCTTTCATTCTATTTATGAACATTGAATCCTTAATAATATTTTATTCGTACCCGCAGGTTTTGACCAGATCCTAGGATGAGTGTCATCGGCACGTCGTCGTCCTATCTGCGTATACTAGAGGAAGTAAAGGTTTTTTGTTTCAAATACGTCTACGAGACCTCGACACAATATCCATTTTGTCATGGATAATCTGGACGAAATTCCAGTGTCCGCCAAGATAAGAAACACTGAATTACTCATCGGTGCTTCATGATGCGTCATTTGAGAGCGATTAGTGGGCTCGGTGTATAGGAAAACTCAATCGTATCCGAAAGAAAAGCACTCACGACAACTTTGCTTTCTTGCCATTCACATGCTCAGAAGTGAAATCTGCGACTCGTTATCGTGCCCAGTTAACCGTACATCTTGAATGATGTCCAGGGTGTTCACAGACAAGGGAAATGGTCTGAAACTGGAGCTGAATGGAACCCCTTAATCTCACCCCAACATAGATGTGCACAGAGACTAACTTTACTGGCCTGCGTCACGCAAATTCGACACTAAAATCCACGGCACATTCAGGTTTGCATCATCATGTGCAAACTCAATGAGTCCCGGCGGAATCCAGTAAACATGAATGATGTTATGATTTGGCCGGGTTTCGAATACGATGACCTCAATTTTCACTTAGTCACACAGTTAGACTGAACTGTGCTCATGACCATTCATAGGCTCATTAATGGAGGTTCTCGGGTCTCCTTTGATGACCTCCAATTTTAATTTGGACAGGTAAACGAGCTAGGTCGAGCTTCATTTACTTGGATCAAAGCAAATACCATCAAACCAGTTGGCTCGGTACGAAGCGCATGAGCGCTGAGCGTCTCCTAAATTCACCTTATCGTGAAAGTGCAAATTGAGTGAAATTTCAGCAATGTCCATTTTCTCCTGATTTGATGAAAATGCCGGGTTGTATTTCCGTTCATTTTGTGAAATCTTCCATCTAACCAAGAATATTCACCCTAATCTGTGGAGCCCATCTCTCGTGAGCTACTGGATTGGATTGTGTTTTTGCACTTGGCTAGAAGCTCAGTTGAATAAATTAATAAAGCAGTTATTGTTTGAATTGTGAATGATATACATTGTAAAACGTACCTTAGAAAAGACTACCCACGGTAGCCGAAACGTTGGCGCATTACACCTACCAACAACGCTGTGTTATTAACAATATATCATTCACAATTAAAACCAATACATGGCGCATCGATTTTTCGATGCACTCCTTACATCATTTAGTCCTAGTTATTGTTTGCTTCAGAAAACGAGCATTTTTACTGACGTCTAAAAAACCTGTTCTCAAAGTTCCGGTAGCGCCGAGGAAGATACTTTGGTAGAATACCCGTATTGTATTCCGACGTTTATTTTGACGTGTCCAAAAGCTCCTCAGAACACAGAATAACAAAATGGTGAGCGAGCTCGTTTCCAATGATTCATGAGTCACATCATCTGGGATAAGGAAAGAGAGGGTGTTTGTATGAAGTGAATGAATCAGCAGTGGAAAAAGGGCGCACTCGTGTAATCCAAATTTCGTATCAGAATAATGAGTGTCATGAGCTCAATTGTTCTTTTGGATTGGGAGTAACCTAAGGGTGTTTTAGTGCATGGCTGAACTGTTTCTGGGTTTATGAAAGAGGCCCGTATAACCAAGTGCTCAGGGCTTTCGCAACTGATGGAATTCGATGCTTAAACAGCCTTGAGTATCTATTTGCAGCTATGTAGATCGGGCAGATCGCTTCGGTCAAATTCAACGTGTGAACAAGTGCTGTTGGTAATTGGTTTGATTGCCGTAGTGTTCAGTCGAGCCGGATAATGCCCATGGGCCCGTTCGGACACCCGCCTAACTGCGCATCCCACATACGCAGTTTCACAGGAGCAGGTGAACGCATATGCATGGAAGACACTGCTGAGTCTGAAGCTTCATCCTTCAATCGTAAGCAACTGCGCAACATAGCTCTTATCAAGGGCACCTGAAAGACGGTCGTATATAGTGTCTGCTGTGACACCCTTCAAACGGCAGTTTAGTATGAGTAGGTTTCTTATAGACATCTATCTTCTGATTCCTTTCTTTTTTACGTTTCATTATCTTGTTGATGAAGCGTTCGCGGTTCCTGAGGGGATTTTTTTTTACAAAACTTGCAAGCCGTCTCCGGGTTTTCCGAACCTAAGTGAGCATTAGGTTTCGTTTCATTATTATTGGAACGAAACTGTGGAAGTGTTTTTGTTGCTTATTCTATGAGACCTCCCTGTAAATCAACAGGTGAACAGAACCATTGACCCGACGATTTGGCATCCTTGTCCACTGTAAACCGAACGTCTCGATGGACGGTATCCGGACATATTTACTGTCGAATTTATATCGATGTTTGCATCTCTGACGCACAAATCGTCATCGGCTACAGGGATACTCCCGTTCTCATGAAAACAGTGGCATCGACATTTGCTCAAACAGGAAACTGTCTGACCTAGACTGCGCGGAGTGCTGTGCTTCTGAGTAAGGACTCAATAAATTTGCAGGTTTTTCTGGATCATCTAAAAGGGGTCATAAATATTCTTGGCTTAGTGTTGCAGGACTGAATTGGGTCGATCATGAACCTTGTTCGTTCAGGCGAAGAAGTGGGTAAAATGAATAGGTCAATTTAATTGGGTACTTGTATCTCACCATCTATTCGGAAGTCAGAAGAAGTGTCTTCGCGCATACACAGCAGACCCGATTGGCATAAATAAACTTGAGATATCTGTGGCGCCGGGTGACATCCAGTAATCGACCAAAAGTCGAGTATACACAGCAGCAGTGAGGCTGGTGTCGTTGTGTGGCTCAGAAACTCGGCCGTTGAGAGCAGACGATGTACGAAAGCCTTCGGTGTTTGAATATGCTCGTCATTGCAGTATTGGTAGGATTTTGTGAGTAACTCAGAGATTAAGCGTAAGGCTGAATGTAAATAGACTAGGGTATTTGGGACATGTTTGTGCATGTCCACAAGACAGCTGCCTCGTTATACGCTGTTCTCTTAGGCAGTTAGTAGTTGAGAGATTATCGTAATAATCGGTTACTGACATGTGGAAAACATACTATCCTATGGCTTTGAAACATGGCCATTGTAAATAGATGTGACGACTCTCGCCCTTGTCTTCGTATTATCAATGGAATACGGTGAGAAGTAGTTCTAGCGATTCTTAGGTTAGTCGAAAGATATTACATCAATCAGCCAATCGTTGGAAGTGTCACTGAATCAGAATGGGTTCATTTGGTTGGGACATCTTTTCTGAATGCCACCACATTGGTTTCCACGTCAGACGCTGTTCTCTGATGTGGGTAATGTCTGTAAGCGAGATCAAGGTGTTCAGTACACGACATAGGACGATTGTTTTTAAACCCTCACCAATGGACTACCTCGAGTTGGTTGAATAAGATTATTCTGCTAGTGTCCACAAGGTCAATCGTCGCGATGGTTGAAGACTTCGGGGATATGGTTCAACGCCGCAGTGAGTAGTGATGTTCTTACAAAGTTTTCCTAATTTATAATCTTACGATTAATCTTCCATTGTGATTCGGTGCTTTGAAGTAGAAAACAAAATCAGAGCACGTTGATAATTGCAAATACTGGGACTGAATACAGTGCATTCCTTTATCCGTAACCTTGAGGTGGGAGCGGTCGCGGTGCACAATATCCTGTACACCAGTTCAACTCAGGCCGTCAGGATATCAACATGAAGATCTAAATTTCAAACCTCGCCGCAGTGCCATACCATATTCAACAGCCACGTCCACTTAATCAAGCGAATTTCGACCAATGAGACCAGTGATTTCTTCATGCGAATTTCAGAAAGAAAAGCAAGACTCTAGCATATCAATGTCCAGAGGCTGTCATTTTAGTTTAGTCTAAATCCACAGTAGGTTTAATGATCTCTTTTCAGTGTATGCCGCACGATTATGTTACTAGAAGGATATCCTTTGACTTGTGAAGTCAAATATTCTCAAAAATAACCAGCAGATATGACTGTCAGTCTGAGAATAGTTTTGAGTCGCATAAAGCCTTATTTTTATATCTTTGAATAGGGAATATCGTGGTATTCTGTAATTGTTGCATAATTTTAGCGGTCCTCGCACGGTAACTCAAAGTACCGATAGTTTTAGTGTGTCTCTGTTTCCGCTGGATAACACTGACGTCCATTGATTTGCTATTCCCCCTCAAAACGTGTGCATATTATCATCATCAGATTTTTCTAAACGCAACACGTGCAAAGTAACGAGACTTGGCCTTTTTGCTATCGCGAATTGTTTTCTTCACCTTAAAGATAATCCTACCTCGCTTGTTTCTCCTGTTCCTCCCTTTGTCTTCGTTCCTATCCTATTTTAGGTGTTTTTCCCACTCCCGATCAAGATCCAGTGATTCAGATAGCCTCAATGGTCATCGACTACGGTGAATCCGTACCATTCATTCGAAATGTTTTCACTCTGAACACCTGTGCACCTATAGTCGGTTCTCAAGTAGTGTGCCACAAAACTGAATCTGAATTACTCGAAGTTAGTGTCCTTCATTGGATGAAAATTTGTTCTTTTTAATCCTCAAAAATTTCCGCTTAGCTGAATACTGTCTCCGTCCTTATTTGATGATCTAAATTATCGCATGGTATCGTCGATGACTTTGCATATTAAGATATCAGTGTAGAAAGTTAGAACCGCTTGTTAATTATTGCAAATTTCGACACTGCCAACTTTGTACGATTTTGATCTCACGATGATATGAAACAAATTTCGTCACACGACAATTTTTTCTCGAATTCGTACCGGGATTTCAGCCCAACCAACAGAGATGTGCACGTAGCTGACCTATTTTGTATCACACTAGTGGTGATGAAAGGGTTCGAGGGCTAAGATCTGTATCTAGCGCAGCCAATTGTTTCTGTATTCAGACCCTTTTTCTCTTGTTTATAGGTTGTTTATTGTCAACTCCCAGTCGTTCTTTCGTTATTCTTCATTCGATTCCCTTCTAACTAGTCGATACAGTTAGGTAGCGACCAGAATCAGGTCACATTGGTGGAGGGAGAACGATTTTGAAGACTGAATTGAATTAGAAACCCTCTACATTGAATATTTATCACGTTTCATTTCCCGGTCCATCCATGTTTCAAGACCGTGTTCTCCAGCTAATCCCAAGATTCTTTAACGAGCCTTTTCTGTTGCTCTCTTATAAGTTAGTTTCAATCTAGTTCGTGACTGAGGCCAAAGTACTCGACAAACAAACAAACTCGAGTAGATCGTATCGAAGATGACAAACAGTGCCATTTTCACAATCGGTTGTCCGTACACATCGACATTTACAAGGACCGTTTTTAGCGCTAACCCAACCCTCCGAGTAACGGGACATCAGCAGCGTGCTGTCAAGCCGTGGGCCCTTCGGTTCGTGTCTTTCACGGTTACGGTCACTCCAAATTCGTTTCTGTTTCATTGTGACAAAGAAAGGACCAAGTTTTACGCCCATGTTTCTTCTGTGATACAATATTCAGGTAATATGGGGTTAACGTGATGAGTCGACTGGCTTGCTGGAAGTACTATTGACCTTGACAAGCTATGGATTCGGGCAGTATTTTTGCAGAGACAAACATTTTGAGGACATTAGGTAGCTGAGATATCGCTCCGATTTATCAAGCTGTTCAGCAGACTTGTTATCTGTCTAGATATCCTCCATCAAGATGCTATTATCGACGCACTGCGAATTCGTGACCTTCTCAATCGATGAAATTGCAAAATCATTCTCGAAGTAGGATAATATGCTCTTTGGAACTGTCTCAGTAACGTTATCTATGAATCTCAGTTCTGCTTCACCTAATGTTGGGATCGCTGAGATGGCGCCTTTAGAACTAGTTGACAAGCATAAAACGGCGCTCGGGGCTACTCATTATTGCGTTCTTATATGGTTTACCGTTCACTATACCCACTGTGCATGCAAATAAACGTGTGATGGCGGAGGTGGTCTTCACATTGGAGAACAACTGTTCTTCGTTTGGCTCACAGCAGAATGATTGGAATAATTAGTCGCATTCTACGTTCGCTAACAATTAGTCATATTTAGATCTTTAGTTTTGTTCGTCCTTTTTGTCCTATGTTTCTTCTGAATTTCGTTTTTCTCCTATTCGCGATTCCCTTAATGTCTGTTAGCACTGGGCTGCGTTTGTACGTCAGGTAGACCCGGATATAATCACCGGTTACAATACACAGAACTTTGATATGCCCTACTTGGTCAACCGAGCTCGACATTTGAAAGTCGATGGGTTCGCCTTCCTCGGTCGTATACGGGGTTCACGATCGACGGTACACGATGTGATGACTCAGTCTAAACAAATGGGACGTCGGGAAAACAAGTTCACAAACATAGATGGTCGTGTACAGCTTGATGTCCTCCAGGTAACCGCCGATTTTTTTAATTCTAGGATTTGGTTTACTTGGGCTTTCGTCAGCCTTCTGACTCTTAGTTTGGAGGATTTCTGTCATCAGCTAATTTCAATTTTTCCAGCACTTCATCGATGGGGTTGCAAACTTCCTGGTCTGCAATGTGCAAAACAATATTCATGAGCCGAAGCCCAGTAACTGTGACCAACACTCGGAATAAAGATGACGGAGTACAGCTAGCCCGTCACATTGCTTACCTCCACTGAAGAATGTTTAGTGTTCATGCTCCCACAACTGCTGGGGTACTGTTTTCACCGGGATCAAGTCATTTCAACTTTATATTTTTAGCAGGCCAATTCACTTATTTTTTGTGCCTGTCCCCATCCCCAGCAATTCATCTCCAAAACCTCCATGATTCCTCGAGTCATTTTTACCTTCACTGGGGGTCCTCTAGCCCCAAGCAATTCAGTTCTGCGACCCCTCTTCTCTCGTTCTGAATATTCAACGGACTATCTGATGCCCGGGATAAGGTGTTGGTAAGTAGCACTGTCGGCCCAGATCACTGCAGATCATTTCATTTAGTTATTTGAAATCAGGAACGGAGAACAGCCAAGCTACGTCGCGCAATTTATATCTTAGTCAACTTCGCTACCATTAGTGAAATGCAATCCTACGAAGGATACGTTGATGTTATCTTTGCGATCGGCAGATCTAGGTAAGATCCAATCAACTTCTGCCCACTCAATAACGTTCATCAAAATATACAACTGTCCATATAGCACGGTTGTAGTGCTGGACCATGATAGTGACGATGATGACTGGACCGCGCCACACATGATCGAAGGTAACGGGGTAGTCTAAGCCCAAAGCTGTGAAGGTGAAGGAAGGCGCCAGGTGGGCCAATGTCATTTTGAATGACGAACGTGTGTATTTGTCAGTAACAGTTTACGGAACAATCGGGAACGAAGCGACCACCATTATCGGTTCGACCGGCTAAGATAGAATGTCGGTCTCTCATGTCCCATTCTGTCTCCGCTAAGTAGGCCATTTGGATTTTACTTGTAAGTAGTATCGCATATGGATAAAAGAACGAAATTCCCCCCGAATCACACCACGGGTTGCGCGGATATTGCCGCCCATTGATACGAATATTTAGGCTAAAGTAATGCGTCCGAATGATTTTCTTCCCTTCTACTTATGTTACCGTCAGATAAACCCGTCAAGTAGGTAATTTTCGCGGAATCTCAAATGATCCCCTGATAAAAAACAGGTTGGTAAGATCCACAATAGAAAGGGCCCTGGGTTTTTCTTTGGAAGCCTAACAGGATACTTTGATCCAAGTCTCACCTGCAAAGCAGTGAAGTGTTAACCGACCATAGTTTTCACATTAATGAAAGTGATCAAAAAATAAGCAGATGGGCAAAAGTAAACAGAGGACGCATTTCACAAATTAAAATATAGAAATTTTGATAAGGCTAACTGCATTCCTTGCGGAGTCACGTCGGCCGTCATGAGATTCAGAAGTTAAGCTGCTTCGAAGGTAAGAGTCCCGATGACATACCCTCGGTTGGCAATTCTCAGGCCTAGTGGGAAGTTCGACACCGTGGTCTGCGAGATATTCAGCAACTATCTTTCGAATGCCACTACTTCCGAATTTAAAGAAGAGCGTCAAGATGAAATATCACTTTTGGGTTCCGCCACAGAAAAAAAAGAAAGGTTATTATGGGCTTCTATTGTTCTTAAAGCATAAACATGGAGGGATTTCGTGACTCACATATTTTAAGATGTGCCACTTTTCAGCAAGGACCACCACAATCGAAGTGAAAGATGCTCCCAAATCAGTTATCCGAAAAGCACTGTTCAGGCATCTCCTGTGAGTATTGTACCCGCATGCTTCTAACCCCGTAAGGGTATACGCTGAACTGCTAAATTCATTCGAAACTACTAACGGTGTTTGATAAGGGCGTCCCATTTCATCATGTGTAAATTCATCTTTGAAAAGATAATGTAAGTTGCAGTAGAAGGTTTTCAGGATATAGGCCTCGAACTCCCCAAATGATGAAAAACTGTCTGACCTAAATTGTCCAGAGAACTTAGTGTCCTTTTTCGAATTTAAGGATCAGGCGCAACGTCCACTAGGCAGATTCCCGAGAGCTCCAGCTAAAGTCAACATGTACATGACACTCAAAGTGCAAAGTAGTTTTACAAGACTGAGCTACAGCAGTACCAAAAGTGATAATCGGTGGGGATGAGCCGACAATTGTCGATTGCTTTACTTACCTCGGCAGCTACGTGACGAAGGACGGTAGTCCGGCAACAGAACTGAGCACGCACATATTCAAGGCTTCAGCGGCACACACTGAACTGATGCAATTGTGGTTCCGATCTGATATTTCACTGTAGTTGAAAGATCGTGTGTACTGTGTATCAGTGCACTCAGTTTTGTTGTATTGTTGCGAGACATTGGGTTGCATGTTGAAGATTTTTTGTCGCTTGGACTTGTTCGATCGCTGACGTCTTCGTAGTATTGCGAGGACTGGATGGAGTAACCGAGTGAGTAATACGCAAGTTAGCCGCCGGTATTAAGCTCAGTAGACTTCGTTTGTTGGGTCCCATGTTTCGTGAGGCGAACACTCGTCTGCCATACCGTGCCCTTTTTCCGTTCCTCCCACGGAGTGGGAGAGGCCACTTGGAGGTCAACTGTCGATAGCGTGGAACGAGTTACTTAGGTAAAGTAGCTGTCTCACATCTTTCACAAGGCCCGCAATACAATGATCTGGAGACTGAAGGATATGGCGGCGAACCTTGGGCAGTGTCGATCGTGCACTCATTTCCTGTCAAATTGGAATGATTGAAAAAGTGCACTTGTACAGTTAGTTACGTTATATTCCGTGTGTTGCTTGCTAGGGCATTTTTTTTCTTTTTCCATCCCTGTAGATGCACTCCCCATCCACCTTGGATATTCAATATTTCTTTTGCAATGTATAATGTGGTGAGAAAGACAGCGGTCAGTGGCGCCCACCCTGCCTTTGTAAAATCTCAAAAGTGTAGTGCTGACACGAAATCAACCTTTCCTTAAAATACCGCCATCCATTTTCTCCCACTGTATGATTGTAAAAAGTGACCTTATAGTTTAAAATGACCTTCATCAATTTGTGCTTGATATCGACGACTTGCGTGGGATCAAACGTGTTGAATAGGAGGAACCCCTTATCAATAGTCAATTGTACGGCTGCATTTTCCTCACAACGGACTCGTCTCTGGACGTAACCAGCTTCACTAACTTGATCCCTTATTACGAATGCCCACCAATGCCCGTGGCTTCGCTCTTTGTTTGCGCTTCGTGCGAAAAATTAGAGCCGGTAGCCTGGATGACAAACAGCGAGCAAACTGACTTAATTTCTTTCTCGTGTCTTAGCTGTCGGGTTAGAGCCCAATGCATCACTGAGGCGGTTAGTAACATGAGTGGATATATATCATGCTTGCGTTATGTAGCAATAAACAGGGAGAAGAATGTGCGTGGAAGAATGAAATTTGAATGATCAAACAGTTTTGTTTTCTAGGGTGCAGTGTTGAACGTGGTTCTGTTTTGGTGTAAAATCAAAATCTGGCTGCAATGGGTCAATTTGTTATCGCATTCTCTTTGAACCTCACGCATCTGTGGATAAAATTCGAACATGGATTAAAGATCTTGTGAAAGGAAAAGAACCGATCACCCATTCCCTTTAGGAGTGTTTCCACCGGCTCCGAAAGCTTGTTTTCCAAACGTGTTTTGTGCGTTTTTATAGATTTGTCAATATTATGAATCTTTTTTTCTGGAAGAATCTCTAACCCACTGGGCTAATACATGCTATTAGCGTTAAAAGTTGCTTCTGTGGGAAAGAAATTTAAAGAGTTTCAGGTCATGAAATGCCCAAAGTCTTTTGTGCTGTTTAAAGGATGAAAAGTGAGCTGTATGACGTTTCTTCCAGTCCCTCAGCTAAATTTTGCCGCTTACATTTCCAATATCCAATCATCCGAAAACGTCTGATAACTGGGAAACTCGTCGCACTCTTCACATATTGGCCTTAAAAGAAAAGTTGGAAAAATATTCCACTGGGGGCGTCTCACAAATTCTAAATCCCCGGATGCAATGTTTGTTTATCCAGTTCACATCTGATCAGATGTGGATTACCACTGGCATCTCAGTGATGCAAAGGTTAACATCAGTCAACAGTTGTCTTAATACTTCGAAGTTCATTCATCATTCTTGTGTTTTATCTCTATTTTTAATTGACGCCATATTAGGGGTTATTCCAGTCGTTGCCTACTTGCCGCTGGATCACTTGCCTTGTGATTTTGATCCACTCCAGATTCTGTTTCGGGACTACAAACTGCGAAGTTACACACTAAATGCGGTCAGTTATTACTTTCTGGAGGAGCAAAAGGAAGATGTCGAGCACAATGTGATCACGGACTTACAAAATGGCGATGCACAAACTCGACGGCGTTTGGCTGTTTATTGTCTAAAAGATGCTTACTTGCCTCTTCGTCTGCTGGATAAACTGATGTGCGTGGTGAACAATATAGAAATGGCCCGCGTTACCGGTGTCCCGCTGACCTACTTGCTCACTCGGGGCCAACAAATTAAGGTAAATCATTGCTTTATTATCTAAACCTACCTGCTCCCCTATTTGTGCCATATCTTCTTACTCTTTTCCCTATCTCTCTGCGTGCTTTCTGACCAGGTTATCTCTCAGTTATTAAGGAAGGCCAAGGAGCATGGGTACCTTCTTCCTACATATCAACCTCAACAAGGAGATGAGTATGTCGGTGCCACTGTTTTGGAGCCAGTGAAAGGATTTTACAACGAACCTATCGCCACGTTAGATTTCGCTAGCTTGTATCCAAGCATCATGATGGCGTACAATTTGTGTTATTCTACCTTATTACAAATAAACAGCGGCACTCAGTCTGTTGGTGGGCTCCAGGCACTTACCGAAAGATACAACCTGAACGATGATGATTACATACGCTCACCAACTGGTGCTTATTTTGTCAAGTCTTCCGTTCGCCGTGGTTTGCTTCCTGAAATTTTGGAGCAGCTGTTAAGTGCCCGTAAGCGGTAAGCTCATGATTATTGCACCCTTACCAGTGAAATGAATAATCTTGTTGAATTGGTGTAACTCCTGATGTTTACCAACCACACCCTTGATGCGGCAATTGGTGAGGAATGTCCGTGGTACGGCAGTGGTTGGTATGGGTGTTCCTGCATCGCGCCGCACAAGAATGCTGCGAGTCAAGACTCAAAACTGCCGCGCCGGTAGTAGTCTGAATTGAGTTCACTCGTGCGGATCTCGCTGTACGCGCTCGGCGCAGACCGTCTCATGGCTGGGTGTGGCCTGACCCTCCCGGCCTCGAAAGCCCGTTCATCCGGTGCGTAGCCACACCCGGCCGCCATTTCTGTTGGCCCGCACCTCCCGCGAGGAGGCCTCCCATCTCGAGAGTCAAATGCCGCTCGCCTCAGACCTTCCCGCGAGTAGATGGAGCAACCAGTGCCCTCAGAGCCTCGCACCCACACACTCCGGCCGGCTGCGGGCTTCCCTACCAGCACATCACTTAAACAATTTAATAGTGACGTTCTAGCTAAAATCTCATTTGAATCCACAACATCGACTTAGTTATTTTCGTTACTGTATTTGTTTGTCAGGCTGTTTGCTTTAGTGATCTGCATATTTTGCTTTGTTTTTTTATATTTTCATAATGACAGGCCACTAATGTTTCAAAAATATTTGTGAGTAGTATCTATCGTCCACGTTGTTTACAGCGCAAAGGCTGAACTTGCACGAGAGACTGATCTCTTCAAGAAAAGAGTACTAGACGGGCGTCAACTTGCTTTGAAGATTAGTGCCAACTCTGTTTACGGTTTTACCGGTGCACAGGTGGGGAAATTACCATGTTTGGAAATATCTGGATCGGTCACTGCCTTTGGCAGGCTAATGATCGACAAGACGAAAACGTACGTCGAACAGAACTTCACAATAGCGCACGGTTTCCCTCACGATACGAAAGTACGTTCTGTAGTGTTCATCAACGCACAATCTAATTGTTTTATTGGGTTGAGTCCCCATCGTTGTATCGCAGCCGTTTGAATTTAAATGCTCTAGGCATCAGTGTTATTTGAGATCCTAATCCAACCTTACCATATGGGCTATCGTAAATTTCTGAATGCTACCAAAATTTATTCCCTCTACTTCAACATTACGATTATTGTTTGTAGGTGATTTATGGTGATACAGATTCCGTGATGTGTAAATTTGGAGTCCCTACGGTGGCTGAAGCAATGGAACTTGGAAGAAAAGCTGCAGAGCTTATTTCAGCCGAATTCCCCAATCCGATTCGACTGGAATTCGAAAAAGTGAGTTGTTTTGCTGTTTTTCATGCTTGTAAGTGCAAAATATGCGCTCTGCTTGTTAAGCTAACTTAGTTTTTCCCTTTGTGCTCACAGGTCTACTTTCCATATTTATTAATCAACAAGAAACGATATGCTGGCCTGTACTTCACCAAACCCGATCGGCATGATAAAATGGACTGTAAAGGTATAGAAACCGTTCGTCGTGATAACAGTCCACTGGTTGCCAATTTGATCAATGCTTGTTTGGAACGAATTCTGATCAAACGGTACGTCTATCGGAGTAAGGTTAACGTGCATTCATATAGGGTTTAACAGATTAGCATGGTATACTTGACTATCGTTTTGACATTAACATCCTCCAAAGTTGATCTGGAGTTTATACGAGAACTTTTAATGACACCCCAGGACCGGTTTTAGTTATCAAACGTTTTTAGAGTTCTTTTGGTTCCCTGTAGGCTTATTTCCTCATTCGCTGACAAAACAATTTTCGACTACTAAAAGGTCACCACCAGGGATGAATATAATTGCTGCCTCCTGCTAGTTTTGCACTTCGAAAGTGCATGGCACGTATATCTGGATGTCCCAATTGCCGTGAGATTCGACGCATGCTAAGTTATCTGGCAGTCGTAGCTCGCTAATGCGATATCGTCGGTCTATTCCGATGAAAAGGATCCGACTCTTTCGTCACGTAAGTCGTATAAACAATTCTGCAAAACATTTTTACAATGAGGTCAAGAAAAAACTTATCAGATTTCACTATGTTTGGGAACGTGAAGTATGATAGTACAGCTTCAAGAGACGGCTCGTCTTTCTCAGCAAGGTCTGTCTCCGTTCCTGACAATATATATATATATATATATATATATATATTTATATATATACCTGTCCTGCCGACTGCACTGATATGTCAGCCACTTTCCTGTTGTAATAATCTGGAACAGTATGATTTACATGTAGCTGTTCTACAGGAAAGTCTCTTGACCACTGAATTTGTTGTGGTTACCACGACCAGCCTTTGAGTTGATAATTTTTGATCATTTTTTCTCGACGAATATGTATTTCCCTAAAAGACATGACTTGACTCACCATTTTTTATTCTCTGAAACTACTTTAGATTTGTTTCTGGGCAGTGTGGTGTTGCTGATTTTTTAACATTCACACGAAATTAATTGGTTATCTTCACCACCGTTGCTCATTAAGACAAACAGCTTATCAAAATTCAGTTTACTGTTATCCCCTTACGTAGAATTGTACATCAGTTGGCAGTAGGTCTCTAGTCGTGTGTTTGTTCAATTCTGCAGACTAGTCAACACCGATTTCTTGTTCTGTTTCATACTAACTGAGGAAGTCCTCGAACGGCGTCTTCATACCGTAAATTTGTGTCTCACGTTTCAATTTCTTGCTGCAGTGACCCTCAGTCGGCCATATCGTATGCACAAGGTGTCATTTCGGATTTGCTTTGCAACCGAATTGATATTTCCCAACTAGTGATCACCAAAGAACTGACAAAAACTGACGAGGAATATGCGGGGAAGCAGGCACACGTGGAGTTGGCTTTGAAGATGCGCAAACGTGATGCAGGATCTGCACCTCATTTGGGTGATCGGGTCCCATATGTCATCACAGCCATAGGAGGAAAGAACACGGCCACTTATGCAAAAGCCGAAGATCCACTGTATGTGCTCGAGCACAACATACCAATCGACACTAAATACTATTTGGAAAACCAACTTGCCAATCCTCTACTTCGTCTGTTCGAACCGATTTTGGGTGAAGCGAAAGCGAAATCTGTTCTTTTAAGTACGTGGAAATGTGCGCTGGTTGGTTGTTCTGAAATTCATCTGAAGTTTGCGTCTAGTGATAATTTGATCTTAGATGCTGTAACGCTGACTATGGTAACGGGTCTTTGAAACTGTGCTCTTGTTGTCGAACCATTACTCAGCGCAAGCTGAGCCATATGTCGATTAAAAATATTTTAGCACCGTCATTTTATTAGTTGGCACTGCTTTCTCTCTCTCTCTCTCTCTCTATATATATATATATATATATATTATTTTATTTCGTAGGGTTCGAAGTACGTGGTGTCGAAAAATATTAGCGGTAGTTATAACCGTGCCATCGTGGACCGCTCAATAGTAGACGATCAAGGGTTTTTCTTACAAGTGTTCAAAAGCAGTGAGCTTATGTCAAAATCAATCTCTTGGTGCAGAGCTAATAACCGTCGCTCTGATAGACGCAACTCGTTTGTTGTCTTAGCTTAGGCACCAAGGGATTAAAGCCCAGATGCAATCAAGGATACTTTCCATGAAAAGCTGCACGACCACTTACAGTAAGATGGGCCAACATCGTGGTACGCCATTTAGCGTTCATCCTCTTCGGGTCAGCGATGGATTCAAATCGATCACATCACCATTAGCTACAGATGGCGGGGCTGTCTACAAGACTGCCGGTTGTACTGGAGCGCTCTCCTGGACTCCGACCACGCGTTAGTATGCACTAAGCTGTGCATGTGCTTTGGTGGGCGCTCAAAACGCACGCTGCGACATCCGTTAGATTGCGTCAAACTATCTGATCCGACTCGCCTATCAGTTTTTCAAAGCCACGTTTAGCTTTAAAGCTAGGTGTGCCCCCACTCAAATACACCAATGACACTAGTTCTACAGAATGGCCCTGATTTTGTTTGCATTTGTGAATTGTGTGATTGTGAAATATGGTGGTCCACCATTGTTTTGACATTCGTCCTGTAACTTTCTGCTTGAATTTTGAGGCCTCTTGACGGCGGGCCCAACCATTCCCATTGGGGAAGAATATACTTGAACACGTGCGGATAATATTGTGAACTTATGTAAGCTTGCCCTATTGATCGGCGAATTGAATGGTCTCTAACGTAAGCTTTAGATAATCGAAAACATGCTTGCTTCCGGCAGCCTTGTATTATCTCAGTCCGAAGCTACCGGTAAGAAGCCATTGGGTGTGGCGAGACGATCTGTGAAGCTGATAGTTTCTATCACACATAAGCAACTCCTGTAATCTGGATTTGCTGTTTCCGGCACAATTTAGCTGACCCTCAGCATTAAGGCCTCCTGAGAGCCTTTACGGCAGAACCTTCCGAGGGCTGTGAACGTCAGGATGCATCGCAATGTGAGCACGAGATGATCAAGGGAATGGAACTGGGTCAGAGAAATCAGTTATTGTATAAGATCAAATAGAGTGTGCGCCTAAA
>LUCM01003860.1:19505-98842 GCA_008360955.1 Fasciolopsis buskii
CACCCTATTAACCTATCTTCAGACTTCGCTATTAAACGATGTTCTGCAAGACTTTCTCTATTCTTTCCAATAGACGAGGTGGTGACTATACGAAGAAAGAATTTTTTTCACTTATAATGTATAAGCACTATAATTTAACACGCGTTGCATCGCTCGGAGATCTGTTTCGAGACGTTTTGTAGTTTTCACTCCGAATAAAAGCTGCTTCTTCAGGACTGGCAGAAGTTCCGATGCGTTGAACATTTTTTGTGTTCGTCTCGAAGCAATATATTAAGTTCGGTTTTTTAACCAGATTGTTGAAGACGCAATGCGGATTTGTCGAAACTGAGGATCTCGAGCGGAACAATATACTGAAATAATGAAAGGCGTCCTGATATCGCGGATTGCGAGGAGTAGTCTCATTACGACTTAGTGCCCGTAAGTGATCGTTTGACTTGACGTGAGGGTCCAGACCTGCCTGTCCCTGTGGCGGATGGATCCGGCAACTTTCCGTGTTCGATCATCGATATCTCCGAAATTTGTCGTTCTGGTGGGAACATCCAGTGGAGCAATGACAGTGCTGGTCGTATGTTGGGTGTGAGATATCGTCTCTGACTGCGTTTTAAGATAATCCTACTATGTCGCCTTCGGTGATCGGACAAGCATTGCGTGTGCCTGTCCCTCCCCATATACCTTTTCTGCTGTTTTGACGTGCTGAAGCACGTGAAGAAGCGACCGGTATTCGATATGATTTGCTGTACAGGCCGATGCCAACATTCAATTTTGCATCGGTGATGTTCCCCTTTCGTATGAGGCCAAGATTTAGGATAGTATGTTTTAGAGACACTGAGAGATATATGGCTCAAAATCAAAGTCAATGAGCGAATCCTGTATAGCCTATCTGTAAATTCGTTTCTTAAGCAAAACCGAAAACAACAGAAAATCACCAAATGTGAATGTGAAACACAAGAAAGCAATGTTTTTGTTTAATTTTATTCCCCCCTCTAACCACTACTGACTCAAAATTTCATCCAATGTTACGTTGGCGCCATGCTCTTCTCAAGCCCGTGTCTCGCTGTATATATATATATATATATATATATATATATGTTGGTAAGATTTCCCTGGGTATTATCATTTGGGAATTGTCAGATCTGTTACACACCTACAGCAGGAAGTCCCAATGGCACGGACCAAATACTGGTACACGTTCAACCCAAGCTAAATCTAGCGGTACGACAGAAATTCTGCCTCCATTTTAGGCTTGATGTCCACAAGCAAGCAATCCCAGATAACCTTCAAGCCTTTTGGAACACCACCGCGCCCAAACTAGCCGCAACTCATGTGGATAAATGGATAGATGGGCAGCGGAGAAAGTTAAAAGTAGCCACTCTAGACATTTCTCATGAAGAATTGAAAAAAAACATCGCAATAAAGATGATTGGACCTTTGAAGGTACTTTAATTCACTGCAACAGGGCCAGGGACGACAGACTCTTCAGGTCAAGCACTACCACAGCCTTCAATGTGGGCAAAATTTTTCTTGTTAACAATTGAACATATCCTTTATCACTAAATTCGGCCTTTCAGAAATTGAATCGACCAAGATGAAATTGTGATCATCTGAATTTCGCATGCATAGTTGTGTTTTCTCGGCTTTTTTAAGGTAGGCGATGAATGTTCGGACATTTAGAATTAGAGGTTGTCGGGTTGTACCTTAAAATTCAACATCCCGTCAGGTGCTTGACTTCGAATAAATTATGGGTATTTGCTTTGTGCCCATCAGCTGACAAATCTCGAGCGAGACATGACACGATCCCTTGCCCTGCGAGGTAAACAATTTTCGGGCAATTTTTAGAGTGACGATCGTAAATTATCTTTCATACGATTGCTGTGATTTCACACTATCTAAAGTGTCTATCGGCATGGATGTCCGCAATTCGTCACAGCACGTCATGAAGTGTGATAATCATTTCAGTTCCGATCACGAGATCGTAAATTTTCGCGGAAATTTGCCCTCATAAATCTCCTTTCTGTGAGCCTTAGCACCTCCATATTGTGGCAAAACAAATCCGTAGCCAGCGAAATGTGATCGCTAGAAATTTGAATTTTTGGTCAAAACCAGCATGGGCACTGTCTTACTGCACGTTGTTTAATTGTTCACATCATCTGTCATTTGAGATGTTTCATATTTATTTTTGTTTCTCTGCATAAAATAGTAAGTGATATTTAACGTATGCTTCTGCTGGATTAAGGACAGAAATACTTGACAGCAATAAGAGCAGACATACTCCCCTGCTCTAATATGGTTAGTTTTCCCATAAATTGCCGTGCAATTCGTAGCTTTGTTTCCTTCATGGCGTTGAGAACAGTATGGTCCAAAGTACGAGTGCTGTCATATGGGTAAGCCAGGTACACGCTATTTGCAGATTTTATCGCGCCATCACATCCGGTTATCGTTTCGCACTTACAAGGTAAACTGGAGACCCTCCAGAGAAGGAATGTCTTTCTATTTCCGTCCAGGTTTTGTGGAATCTCATAAAGATTGTGCTCATTAGGCTTGCCGGGTTTGGTAAAGCGGAACGTTCACTGTTAACAAATGTTATTTGTGTTAAAACTCGGTGAATGCGTTACTCTTGCCGTGGTATTATTTTTTCCTTATTTTACTGAGAAATGTGAATGGTACGAAACCCCAGGAGGTGGGAGTTTTAGGGATAGTACGGTCAGACGTTTGGGGAATAAAATCAAACTGAGATACGGTGATTGGGTTTCCGAGTTGTTGGTCAGGCAAAACTGTCAAGTCTTATGACGAGTGTGGACGTATTATCTAACATAATTGCAAGATTGCAGCGTTCTAATTTTTTGTTGGGTCGCGAGCAACTTAGTTTTCTCCCCGATCTTCGATCCGCACAGATGGTGAACACACTCGTGTCAAAGCTGTGGTGCATTCAAAAGTCGGTCAACTGTCCGCATTCACTCAGAAACGAGCCACATGCGTCGGTTGTCGGACACTCCTGCCGGCGAACCAAGAAGGTAATTGTTCAGGCTGCTCTCATTTCATATTTACCTGATGTCGGCATATTGTGAATAAGTGCAGGATGCCCTTAACTACTGTCTTTATCCTGGTAAAAAAAGCTTCAACTTTGGTCCCTTCGCTGAACGGAAGTTGAGTTTGCTTTCTCAGTTGCACGATTTCTCGTGAGCCCGTTAATTGTCAGTATAACGTTCGTCGCAGATCTTACCGACATTCTTCTGTCGGATGTTAGGTGCGTGTTCATTCATTCTCTTCCTTAGCACCTTCTCCAGTGCTGACTTTCTTTCATTCGACCTCGTATTTCGTCTTCAACCTTCGTTTTTGCCTAACAGTTTTGAGGTCTTGAGTGACCAACATACAGAAGCTTTCTTATTGATGTTTCGACTACTGTTCCCAACGAAAAATCTCTCGTGTGATACGACCATCCGCCAACTATCGTCGTTTGCTTTTGTTTGCACCTGGTCTGCGGTCGCACAGGCATAAAACCACGTGCCTTGTACAGTTGCTTCTAGAAGAAGATTGCCGACATCAGTTCCGATCAGAGCTTTCAGCTCAGTTATCGTTGAACTGAATTATCCAGAATCTGAGCTAACGTCGGTAACAGAGTAAAGGTTCCATATACGCAGTGACGGTCTCCACGCGGGAGTCCGAACCATGTGGGGCCCAGAAACGATATTTATCTTCAAACTCAGTTTCACTGCTCAATCACTGCAGATCCGTCCGTGCACGTGTTCCGTACAGCGTAACGCGTATATTCCTGAGACTTGGTCTTGAGAAATGACTGCGAGCAATGTTGGGTTAAGAAATGAAAAGGCTGCGCCTGCTCGTAATGGTTGCAACTTTCTTATAACATCCTTCACGCATGGGTCTCGTTGAGGGGATGCCTCATGTCCACCAGAACCCACTACCGATCTAGGAAAAAGCGCAGACATCTGAGGGACTAATACGGATTGGCGAACGAATTGATTTACAAGAAAGTTGATGATAGTCACAGATAAATTAGTTTCGTAAGCATTTCATTCAAGCCATCCGGTGAACTGTGTGCGTTGTTTCCTTTTGTTCCGTCTATATCATGGCTTTGATGACATACCTTGTCTACGCAAATTTGTGCAAAGTGAAGATAAAGTGATTTTAGGATTTTTCTTCCATCATTGTTCGACACTATAGGGTAGCAAAGAAAACCAGAGTACATCAGTGCAATGTTGGCGGGTGTAAAACTGAATTGACTTTCCCATTTGCGGTTCCATTGATAACGTCAGTCTCATTTATCGCCTAGATAGTTCGGCAAAGCCGTTTGCTCCCACGAACGGTATTTTTACGACATATTCTCCACATGATTATATGAAGAGAGGGCCATTTCCGGTAGCCTCCAAAGTATGCAACATCAAAGTTTAGTTACGTTTTTGCTTACATGTGTATTGTATCGTTCCGTTCTAGAGACTGCACTATGCAAGTACTGCCAACCAAAGGCGTCTGAGGTTTACCAGAAAGAAATTGCTCAATTAAACATATTGGAAGACCGATTTTCTCGCCTATGGACGGAATGTCAACGCTGTCAGGGCAGTATTCACGAGGAGGTGATTTGTACCAGGTACCTTCATCTTAAAATGGTCTTCATCAACTTTTTTGCCCTCAGTTATTTGAAAACTAATTTGGGTTTCCCAGGTTGGCTTGTATCTTAATTGTTTTGTTTTTGCACGTGAGGACAATTGCAGTGTCAGAGGTAAACTCCATTGTCAGAAAGATATATATATGCATATATGATATTTCTCACCACAATCGAATCTGTAGCAACAGGAGTGTGCATGGAAGCTGTTCGTCGAAGAGTCCACAGAAGAATCACGACTGTGATTCGTTGATAATTGTTTGTCAGTTGGGCTGAGCCAACCTTAGGAACGAGGGCGGAATGCACCAGAATATACGTATGTATATATAGAACCACGAAGTAGTATCTGGATGCGTGAACAAAATTTGCCCGGCAGCACACGACCGGTTTCGCGGTTATTGTCCCTCGTCAGGTATGCGTACCCGATGCTCTCTTGTCCAAACATCCACATACTTGTACACTCCGAATTGATTGATATTTCTCACCACAATCGAATCTGTAGCAACAGGAGTGTGCATGGAAGCTGTTCGTCGAAGAGTCCACAGAAGAATCACGACTGTGATTCGTTGATAATTCTTTGTCAGTTGGGCTGAGCCAACCTTAGGAACGAGGGCGGAATGCCCCAGAATATACGTATGTATATATAGAAGCAGGAAGTAGTATCTGGATGCGTGAACAAAATTTGCATATATATATATATATTTCGGTGGTATGAAATCAAGAATGACATAATCTTAATCACGACGGAAAATCGTCGCAAGAGTGCAAATAGGTAGGCTAATCAGAAAACGGTGCAGACAACTCTTTCATCACACTCATTGCCTTTCTTCGTTCTTGTTTTTCCCTATAAAGCTCAGATTCTTGATTTCTGGCCTACGGCATTCCTCATCTCTTGAGTCCTAACCAAGAAAGCCAAAAACACTAGCCGACGCTTCCTCATACCACGCCATGTCATAGTTTTTCCAGCCGTTTCGCTTCTTTCAACCCTTCCCAACCTCTTGCAAAAAGAGGACGAAAAGATAAGCGAAAAGTGGGTAAAACCAACTAGCGGTGTAGAACGCTTATCTGGACCAGAGAGCGATTAGCAACATTAAACACACGACAACGTAACTCGTCACAACACCGATGGTTCCGACAAACTGGAGTAGTGCTTCGAAAGCGTCGATGGTCTAATACAGACACCCACCAAGTGTTCTTAACTCACATAAAGAGTTTTGCCAGTCTTTGAGAATTACCTTACACTTTGAAGATGCAAAGCACATCTCCCGTAGAAATATTGTAATCGTTAAGCGATCCAAGAAATGTTGGATTGTCTGTGTTACAGTTTTGCGAGAAGATAACGTCGCCATACTCCAAGTCGAAAACTATGATATTAGATCTGATCCACTCTCTGTTAGGCCGGGAATAGTCGTGTTGTAAAGAAATGAGAGTGAAGACAGGCTCATCATACTCCACTGGAGACGACGAAAGGTGGCAAAAGCTAATTAGAACCTCTAGCCCGATCTGCAGTATGACGCTATAATTCTTTATACATTGACGCTTTTTCACATACTCCAATCCTCAGCCCACAATGCCACCGATGGGACTGAGGACCGCTCGAACGTTTAAAAATTCAGTGATAATTGCTCTTTGGAAAGCAAAATCGTACCCTAACAGCTGACTGAGGGTGAAAATTTAGTCGGTGCATCTCCGACCGGCGCGAAACCCTGTCTGCCACTCACGTCTCTGCTCTTCACGGCTGTCGCATAACCTGTGCAAAATGACAGACGCCAACAGTGTCGACGCTACTGCGGTTAGCATGTTTCCAAAAACTGATGGCTTCTCGCAGTGTTTCTGCCGCTGTATCGTGCGTTTTGAGCGTCCATGGAATCACACAGATAACAATGCAAACTGGCGCGTGCTCGGAGTCAAGGCCAATACTTCCATACCACAGTCTAGTAAATATCTAATCGGGACTTGGCTGGTCTGAGCGAATTTCTGGCTCGATAGAGGCGGATGCCAGGTGGCGTACCGGAGATTCAAATGTCTGAGGTTGGGGCACATAACCAACAACCGTGCCCTGTTTTCTGGACGACAGAAATCGGGGCCATTAACGACCTCCTAAGTGATTCTCGTTCAGAGACAGTCGATCTACTCTAGCATTCGTGTCTCTTGCTAAGATGATATCATCGCTTTTGAAAGGAAAAAGACTTCAGGTTGGTATGAGGAGAGAAATCGGGAGTGTTCTGTAGCTTCACGGTCCGGACCAAAAAAATCTAGCGATAGAAACTGATGGTATCCTTCATATATATATATATATATATATATTCTCTTTTGAAATAGAGTATTGATCGTCTGTGCCGTTGAAAGATTCTACGAGACAAAAAAGAAAATTGGTCAGGCTTAAGGATGTGGAACTTGTTTGATGTATGGTATAGAAATACTTGCGACCGGTGTAACGTACATTCTTTGAATTCTGTGTTGGCCGATTCATAGCGGGTCTCCGTGACTAGATAGTCTGTACACTGTTTGTGTATTGCGTTGACTCGTATAGTTTTCTTCCTTGCTTTCAACCTCGATGTACTGCATTTTCAGTCATATACTGGATAACGGGAACTGGTATCGAATGTGGTATTTTAGTTACCGATGACTAGGATAGCTACCGAATGGAATCTAAAGTTGGATTGTTCTGTAAATAAACTACGCAGTGCTAACTATAGGTGTTATATAAGTCAGGTTTTCGCGGAGCACTGATACTGCACTAGGTGGATACTGGGATTAGCCCAAACTGTTGCAATTCGGCTGCTTACTTACGAATGTAGAATTAGTTTCTTTGTTTTTTTTATCTCCACAGTCGTGACTGTCCAATTTTTTACATGCGGCAGAAATGTCGGAAAGATGCCGAAGAACAGTATAAAGTGGTGCAACGATTTGGTGACCCGACTTGGTAATTTCGAGAACGACCTTTCAGATTGAATCCCTTCCCCTCGTTCTAAAGTAATCTGTTGTTTAAACCACTGAGATGTTATTTTTCCTATAACAATTTTTGACCATTGTTATTTTTTAAATTTTTTATTACACAGTGGACAAAGGGTATACTGTAAGAGGGGGATGTGAGGAAACATCCACGCAAGAGTCAGTTTGCCAATCTTTATTTTGAGGAAGAAGAGATTATAAGTGAATGGTAAGAGAGCAAATAGAAGACTGTTCACAGTTTTACAGTCCGGAGAGAAAAGATTGAAGAAAGGAGATACACCATCTAGTAACCGGAGTTCGATGATGATGACTAACTGCCTTTGTGCGAGAACGGCGATAAAATGGTACCCGAAAAGGAAATGCCAAGGTAAGCTCCGGAGAACAAAAAAGCGAAATACTGAATAGCAAAGCAACCGTTCGATGATGGGCTAACTACCTCAAAGCATATCTTAGGGAAGAGTCGTCGGTGACCTGAATGGCCTTTCGTCGAACCCGGTCAGGATGAGAAAGAGATGTAGACGAAGCCCCATTTCACACTTCACTGCATTATTGAGATGAGGGACGGAGTTGAACTTCATAAAACAGGTGAGCTAAAATGAATGTGTGAAGCATAAAATCAAATTTCCGCGCGGCGCAAGAAGCAAGTTCAGTCACAGAGGACCAGCGTAAGAAAAATATAATGGGTACACCGAGAAGGGAAGCAGAATCCGTGGAACGCAAATCAGTCTAATTAAAAAACGGATGTGAAGAGAATGAATGGTATTCTGAACAAGACGAAGAAATGAAGGTTTATCAGAGCCTCAGATGCAGATACGTTTAAGATCGGAGTTAAAATATGCACTGGCTATATGACGACAACGATCAATGTTAATGTTTGTGTGGCGGGCAGTGAGATGAGAAAGAGGTCAGTGGAGAGCGGCGTCATCAGCAAAATATTCAACTGGCCTGGACGTAGTGGATAGGAAATCATAGAGCACTGGGCCTTATGGAACTCCAGCATGTACGGGAACTGACTGGGACAGGACCTCGTTAACTAGGACGGAGATAGTTCTCTTACTTCGGGAGCTTGATGTTCACGACGCAAAAGCTTGGAAAAACGGGAACAGGGTCAGTCGATTGTCAAACTCAGTTGAAAGCTTTATAGATGTCAAGGGAAACCGAGTTTGCTTCTCCATGGTTACTGAATTTAAACGAGCTGGAGGGTAAGACGAATGTCACCAGACTGTTGGTTGATAGACGAGGTTGAATCCTTATTGGCGGTCGCTCAGTAGTCCATCATCTTCGAGAATCGCACGCAGTTGATTGGAAATGAGGGTTTTGAATAATTTCGAAATAGCATGTTGAAGGGAAATTGTGTAGTAGTTTTTCAAACCAGGAGAATCATGTTTATGAACAGGGAGAATCGAGGTGTTTCCAAGCCATCGGGAACAACATAAGGGAGGAGCCAACTCAGGAGTACAAATTTAGGGACGATGTATGACTTGCGAACATTCAGAGAACGCGGTGCCTGGCAGATCTTCCTGGTGCTCGTATGACGGGAAAAGGTGGACAGTAGGAGAGGAAGAAGCCGGAAGTGTAGGACAATTCCATAAAGTGGAAATGAAGGCTAATCGGAAAATAAAAATCCTAACTTTATGGTTCACAAATAACATCAGTGGATGAGTTAGAGATGAAAGTTAAACTGAAAGGGCAGGGTATCAAAATGTTTGGCCGCCAGAGCGGGATGAGATTAGCCTCCAGCTATGCAGTGGACGAAGCGTTTTTTATCCCGGTGGCATTGGCGAGCGCCTGTTTCTAGCTTGTACGAAGTGCAGTTACATGATTGGAGTAATTGAGCGACACCAGTCTCGGATGGTTGAGTGCTTCAAGCATACAACAAGATTGCATTCAAGGGATTTAGGCTTACTTGGTTTGGAAAAGTGTGGACTGAGAAGATACACACCTTGAAGAGCAATATCGATAAACTTCGAAGCAGATATGCAAACATCCGAATCGGAGCAACAGCAGTCTCAGGAGAATGCAACCAAGAAGCCGCTTACGCTTTCCCAGATGGCTGACCTGTCACGAGTCGAATGGAGAAAGGTGGCAAATAAAATTGATGAAACAAGAAAATGCATAATGATCTGATGAGCCGAGTAAAGGGAAAAGGAATATACTTGAGGAGGGGGAAGGAAGAAACAAAGTCAAACCTGTGAGCGTGATCTCCAGCTCGATTCTAAGGGGGTCAACGGATTGGCGCTGGTTACTGACCACAGTTGAGTGTTGGGCTCCGTTCCCAGAATCGGAGTGCCAGATTGGTAAATCGACGCTTCATATCTGTCAACAGTGAAGTCTCTTAAGTTGATGACGTGACACCTTTGGCTTGTAACATGCAAAGGATCAAGGTCCGACGATATATGGGTCGCCGATGTTAAGAAGACGGTCGACAGTTTAAAAACTGGTTTAAAACACGGAGACGGGGCGTGGACCCATCAACAAAAACTGACGTTTGAAACAGCCCAGATTTTGGGGTTTGGACGTGGCGAGTGATTGGTGGTCGAGTGCAGACACCAGCTTTGGGTACAAGAATAGGAGTGAAATGTGTAGTTGAAGGTGTGTGGTATCTGATACAGTGGAGATTTTAGTTTCGCTCAATAATAGGTGCAAGTGGAGAAATTGATAAACATATCCGCTATCTCCATTCGCTCCGCCAATATCAATGAGAATGACATTCACAGAAAATCCACACATTCGGATAAGCATTCGGACTTCAGTTCAGCTCATCCACAATGCGTGAAACGGACACTCATTTACTCGCTGGTCAACAGAGTTCAAAAGCTATGCAGGGATGATACCGAACGTAAAGAAGAACTAAGACGTTTAAATGATATCCTGCAAGACAATCACTGTCCGCCAAGCCTAATAAGAAAACAACTGAAAAGTTGCATATCAACAACCAAGACGAAGAAAGAAAAGAAGAAAATGGCCTTGGTCGGAATTCCCTACAGGTCGGGTACTTCGGAAGCAAAAAGAAAGGTCCTCAGTGACTTTGACATTCACACTTTTCCGGATTGATAACACTTTAAAGCACCACTTATCAAGGGCTAAAGATCAAGTCGGTGTGCAAGACCAAGACAACTGCATCTACAAAATCAGTTGCAAGGAATGCCCAGCCGAATACATTGGACAAACCAGCAGACAACTTATGACACGGGTAATAGAACACAGAAAGAAAGAAAGGAAAGTACAGACCTTCGGATAAGGCGACCTTATCAAAACTTGAGCGCGATTCAGCCATCGCTCTGCATGCCAAGACAAGAGGGACATTACATAGATTATGAAAACAAAAGTACTCCAGCGTGGGTTCAGAACATGCACTGAACGTAAATTTGCCGAGGCTTTGGCGCTGAGCCCCCACCCCACATGCATCAGTCGGAACGACGGAGCAGAGATTTCGAAGATATGGACAGCCCTAACATCTGAGAAGCACTTGATTGTAAAACTTGCCTTGAGAAAGACTACCCACGGTAGCCGAAACATTGGCGCATTACATCTACCCACAACGCTATGTTATTAACATTATATCATTCACAATTAAAACCAATGCATGGCGCATCGATTTTTCGATACAGCTGTTTCATCCTTTTTAATAGAATGACAGTGTGCATCATTTTCAAGAAAGGGGCCACGGCTAACAGAGGGCTTTTAGGAATCAGCAGTGCATATCCACCGCGCCCGAACTGGGACGCGAATCCGGCAGGAACGATTTTCAGTCGATATGGTGAAGTTCAACAAACCGTCAATGGCTAGGACGTTCGACTCAAAATCTTTCGTCCCCAGTTTGCGTCACATTTCCGGAGCGGTGGATGCGCATTGCTGAAGACTCCTAATAAGGATGATTCGGCTGACAGTGCTTCTATCGTTTCTTAATGGCTAATTAAGCGTTGATATCACATGATGGATTATTTCACCAAAGTAAGACTGACTCTGATAGGTTGCTTCTCATTGAAATGGGATAGAATAGCCAGTCTAGCAAAGAGGGAGGGGCATTATGATGCACCAGTCCCGTTTGGTTGACCAGTGAATGATCCGAAATCAAGAACAAAATACCAAACCAAAACGTACCAGTTTGATCAAAACGAACATTAGATTATGTGTAAACAGAATTAGCCATCAACCAGTAATAGTATCGTAACTGGAAACCCTCATTTTTGAACCATCACCCATAATGTATGATGTTGAACTGGGGTAAACTATTGAGAATCAAACCCAATAGCGCTGCGTCCCTGATGTGCGACTGAAATCCGTGCCTCACCTCAGGCATCTGATTGCGGTGGGGCGGGTTAGGACGATATGAGACTGCTGTTGCAACGACAAACTAGGGGCCATTGACCTTACTACGTTGTCATGAACAACTCCTGATATGTACCATAATGGTCGACTCCTACTAGTTCTTTTTTCTGTGAACTTGAATTTAAAGTCACAGGTGCTTTATCTGCCAAAGTAGCAAAATTAGTGTGGGTACTCATGCTGTTTTGATTCCGGTCGTGATCAAGCGGAGAAGGTCGTACCGTTTGTATTTGAAGGTCGCTGGTTCGAGTCCTCTAACCACTGATCAACTTTGTTTTATGGTTTCGTTTATCGCGATCACTATCTCTAGCGCCTTCAGTCGGTCGTCTCAATTCTAGTTCAGTCCTACCGCGCTTAATCAAGCGAGGACTAAAAATGGCCTCTCAACTCGCCAGGTTCGTTTATTTTCATAATGTAACGGTTTGTATGGGTCCACGCACGATTCCTCTCAGTGTGCCGACCTCATTGCCTGCTCTTTAGTCTTCAGAGCCAGTGCCGCTCCTGCTCCCCTCTGCTCTTGTCGCAAAATCAGGCCTCCTTCAAGCAGTTCGCGGACTAACTCCGTATTTGTACTCGGGCTTGCTGTCGATCCGGTTTCAGGGCCGTTTGTTACCCAGCTGAATTCATAGGAGTTTGGTTGTCAGTTTTTTCTCCGTGGTGTAATCGTGCCTCACTTTCGGATGATTCATCTCACAGAAGTCAAGTTGTATTGTTCTTTTAGCATCTGCACCTGGCCCCCTCTTACAGCTACCTGATCAAACTTCTGATGCACTGTCTCCCAATTTGTGCACTAAAACCATCCGCTACCACTGCAATGTCATGAGATTTTCTTTTGAGAACGAACGATGGATACTTCATGGAACTCGCCTTTTTGTGTATCAGTGCTACCGTCTGTCGGAGCGTATGCTGAGGTGAGAAAGCTAGGTTCAACACACCTATCCTTTGGGACATCGAGCAACTCTTCTAGTCTTACGGCACACAAGTGAGCATTACTCGGGATCCAGCACAAAAGGACAATCGCTGCACCACGCTGACTCGTAACTCAGTCCGCTTCATCTGACCTGGGTAGGAGGCATCTTGACGAAATATTGGTAATATTCTGTTGATTTATATTACTCGAATCCTGAATTCGTGTTTCACTGACGCAGCAGACATCAACACCCTGTGAGTCCAGTGTGAGCGCAAAACACGCCTGTTTGAGCAACCTGGATGTGAGTGCTCACACTGAAGGAGCCGAGGTTCAGAGGTTGAAGAGGCTTGAGGAAATGTGGAAATTACAAAGAATCGTTGCAAGTATCGGCATGTTAGTAGTGGGGAGATTATGGCTAGGCGAAGAGGGGCAAACAGAGAGCGCTGGAGACAGAAAACGCAGGTTGAGTATAGGAGGGAACTCTGCGCGTAGGCATACTTATCGCCACCTGCTTTGCTCGATGCAATGGGCAGCGCCGTCCTGATTATCCTGTGGGATAACCGGTACTGTATGCAACTATTCGTTGACGTCCAACTTATGGGAGACGGTGGTGGCTGTGATGCCATGGCGTCCAGCCACTATGGAGGCAAAACATTAAGGTTCCCGATCAAAGCATTTGGTTTTAACAAAAACCTGTCTACAAGGCAGCAGGCGGTGGCTGAGTGAAAGCCCATCTCATTGGATCAGGTATTCTTCTACTCATTTTTCCTATTCAGTTGCCACCTCAAATCAGTCCCTACCTGAGGGACCAGGAGGATGTGACCGCAACGGATAAAGAGAGGATTTATCCTCGTGGAACCAACCAGCTAGAAACAGTTCTCCAAATGAGTAACAACAACTAAGTCAAAACTTTCTGCAACACACGAAAGTCGCGTTATCGACAAACAATCAAAACATGATCAGAATCCAGGTGAACAGCACGACTGCCCAATCGAGGCTACAGTTCCAATCGTCATTCAGGGCAATCAATCAGAGGGATGCCCAAAAGTATGAAGAAAAATCGGACTGGACGTATTCAGCTAAGCAGAGCGTGAACCTTGCATGAGGCTGGTTTGGAAGAGATCAGTATGCATGGCCAAGTGAGACCTGATGATGGTAACACGCTTTTCTGTACAATAAGCCTGTGAGCCACTCGCTTACCTTTTTGTTACAATTTGCCTACCGATCCTCCAGTTTAACACCCTGGTTACCCTATCACACTTCATTTCTTTGGCAATGGACAACAAGAGCAAAGGAGGGGGAATCTGCTTGCTTGAATAAGATGCTTTTAGTTGCGACAACAGAAACCAGTTGCTCTCACTCCAATCTCATTCAGGTGCAGAACACTCCCTTGTTTCTTTCCTGATTGACTGTTACAGTAGACGACAACATCCCACTCGTTACAATAGCGTTACCCCCTCTGCTGCCTATGCCAGCCCACGTCCATAAGCATCTTATGAAGTACGTTGATTACGTATTTCTTCGTCCGTCGTGCTCCTGTGACGCTCCATTTTTGGCTAACCAAAATAGGATCGTAGGATTTCCAGAATGGTCCACCGAACAACCTGTCTATCAATACCCAAAACTATGTAGACACTGCTTTTTTCATCATTGCAGATGTAAAACGTCCCATCTCTAGTGAAACTTGCAACTCATTTTCTCCTAATGTGGATAAAGTTAAATCCCCAAAATTCAGCAAATTTACTTGGCATGGTACTGGGCCGAATTCTTACTTGGTCACTGCATGTGAACTACATTTTTATAAAAATCAGGCTCCTCTCTTTTTGTTTCGCGTCTCAAACTCCAGTACTTATCCACATGTCTTAACTAACGTTGTTTTTTCCTGTGTTCTACCTCAGTGTCCTTACGCATCTCTCGTTATTTTTCCCGGTCTATTGCAGAAAAATCTCAAATTTATTTCCACATTGCTATTCTTTTGTAGGGACCGACCTAGATATCTTACAGCATGCATTAGAGCCTATCACAAGCTGTTCACAAAAGTACCCCTGACCCCTCTCAACCCTTACACGAACACCTAACTAGGTGCATTTCCTCCTGCCACTCGATCAATCATAAATATGTTCATTCACGTACCCGAGTGCACTAGTGTTCTACCTCTCCGTGCCTCGCTCTGGACAACATGACTTGGAACGAGCTCACAAGGCTTAAGGTAACGGGGAATTTGACGATTTTGATTACGTCTAGCAAGGTCACCTAAATCATTTCAGACGCGCCGTCTTAGAGTTCGTCCCACCGCCAGGCACTGTGACAGAGCTGCTGCATAAGTGGAGCCATATATGCAAGTGGATCAGATAAAAAGGCAGCACACGAAACTACCGCATCTGGTGACCGGAGGGAACGATAAGCTCACTTCGAATTGGGATTCACCCAAGGTCATGCACCTATTCCCAACTTTCATTCATTAATTTCCCGTAGGTAATGGATTTGAATGGACTTGGACACTCGCCCTATGATTAGAATCCCAAATCTCGTTTCACAACCGTTTCTAATCTACTTATTTAACGTGAGCAAAAGGGAGCAAAACATCATGGAAGCAGGTATTCTCTCTCACCGTAGCCATAGTTTTCATATAAAAAAGAGTGGATGTCACCAATGATTCATCTCAAAGCAAGGTTCGCGCAAATTGGAGTAAAGGTAGAAGTGAACAGATGAACGTTCAATCGATATTTACCTCAGGGTGAATCTGATCAAAATCAGCCGCAACCCTCATTACTTCAATGTATCGAGTCCAAAGAATAATTTATCCTAGTTAGAGTATTGTGGGACGAGAGTTCACAGTTATGTTAGACGTCCAAAGGATTGTAGGTGAAAGCTAAGGCTTGGTGGGAAATGGTAGCTAAATTTATTTCAAAGATCTTAACTCCTGCGCTATAAGGATTTAGAATTTGATTTTTAGGGTCAGTGGGCCAGAAAACATTTTAGTGCACTCGTATTTCTTTATCCTAAGAGAGTTATTATTTGCTAATGCCATCACGATTAAAACCATAATCCGTTTGATGAAAAAGTTTGTTCATTGCACTTATATAATCAACAATCACGTGATCGAAATGGTTGAAGAATACAGGTCACTTGGACGAACGGAATGTAAAGAGAATAAGCTCAAAATTTCGATCATTATTTGAAGATGATAAACCGAAAGTTGTCACAATTTAGTCGTCGGTGAATGACAATCCTTGGGTTATGCATCTGAAACGAGAACAAGTGTATTTCTTCAGGTAAGGTTTTATTCCACTTCAAGTGCCAATAAAACAATAGAAAACGAAACATTGTTTTAATCATCTACCTGGAAAGCTTAGGGTGGCCTGCATGAGTTTAAGTCGGGCTCATATACTCATGGATTCAATGTGCAAATATATTAGAATCCAAGACCTCAAAAAAATTCACAATCCTCTGTATGTAGAAATCTGTACCGAAATATTTTCTAATACACTGAAACACATATCCGGGATAAATTCCACGAAATCAGTGTCTGTGATCAGACTGCTATATATATATATATATATATATATATATATATATATATATGACATCATCACATCTAACCTAGGTGAGAAGGTTACGCAAATGCTGATGGTGTATGTTATATTCTACATAGGTTTCGAACTAACAGGGCAGCCGAATGGAAAGGAATCAGACAGGCAGTACGCAACTGCGATTTTCGAAGTGTCCACTTACCGTCCATAAAGGCACCGTCAGCCAATACGAGCTGAAGTATGCGTTCATAATATTTGATGGCTTGTTCTTCTCCGAGCAGATTTACAATGGCTTTTTTGCTGGCTGCTACATCTTCGTCTTCATCTTCTTGCAGTGCCTAGTTTCCATTAGAGAGGACCAAAATGTGAATAGGAAATTTTGTGATTTTTTTATTCGCTCTATCAACGCGATGCGGAATTCGACAGACGCACTGCTCCAGCCCCCAACTCCAAAGAAAAAACATCGATTATGCTGTCTCCTACTAAAAGATTAGAAGTAAGCAGGAAGTCTGAATAAGCTCAGATATTAAGTAAATGAATAAATGGAAAAATGATCTATTACCAGTCACCCCGTTTGTACGATAGGATGGCCGGGGGTTGTATGTGAATTAACCATGCATTGCCTCGAATTACTGAGGTTCAAATTTTACAATTATGTGTCACTTTGGTGATAAACTTCAACGCTCCGGCACCCGGTTGGCTGTTAGCACTCCCGATCTATTCGAACCTCATTTCCCTCTGCACTACTCTAAGTCTCACAATAACGATTGCCAATTTTCCTCAAGTGGTGTTTTCGTCTTTTGAGGCCGTGTATTGTGCCCCAATCACTCCGGGTGCACCACGACTGCAATAAAAACCTGAATGTTGACCTCTGAATTCTGTGAGATGCGCTAGCAGAATGGTAGAAATTTAAAAATATGGTGTGTTTAGTTATTTACCTACACCCAATCGAATTTCCCATTACAGCTTTTTCCCGTTAGTTTGTTTTTCATTCTTCTGGTTTACTCATCCTTCGAGTAGACAGTGCTGCAGGCTGTCGACAGAAATAAGGATACATCAGTCAGAGCTTATCGGTTTTAATAACATGAATAACCTTTGTTGCAGTTCATTGGGGAATCATAGTCCTAATTTACTGACTCAGTCGTATGTGGACAAACAAGAGATAAATTTGAACAAGTATGAATGCAGTGTAAAAGTATAATAATGGGGGTATAGATAACTAACACGTGATGAAGCCTGGTTTATGCTTTGAACTTTTCTATACATCCAGTTGTATAAAATCAGATATACTGACCTGAATAATATTGTAAGCTCGTAGGAGCGGTTCCACCCCTAAATCCTGTTCTAGATCAGACCGCATTTTTTCAAGCCGAAGAAATCTATTCTCCGTTTGAAGTCCATTCCACTTCATACTCAGATCTCGATTTTTCACGTGATTCACCTTGCCTCTGGAATTGTGAAGGGTTACTGATGATAAGACGTGTTCCCTCGACCCCCGACTGCCATATGACACAGTTTCAGTCCTCCAGTAATTAACTTTCCCATCACTAGGACCAAAACCATTGTGTTTAACAGATTCAACCTCGTCACTCTCCATTTCTTCTTCCTCTTTGTCTTCATCGTCGCTCAGATCACTTTCGTCAGTAGAAGTTGGTTCTTCGTCTTCCTCCTCTCCCTCCTCCACTTCTGTAACTTGAGTCAGTCGGTGTTTGTGTATTAGTATTCGAGAGCTCATATCTTCATCCATGTCGCTATCTTCTTCTAGTTCTTCGCTCACATCCTCGTCGGTATTGTGCTCGTTGTCCGTGTAATCTTGGTCACTTAGGCAATTGAAATACGTCGGATCTGGCTGTAAAGGATTTGAACTTGTATCTCGCTCCATCGAAATCTGACAATCCCCATCAGCTACAGACGGCATTGTGTCCACGGCAAGAGTCTTTGTATTGATCGGTTCAAATTCTATGAATAGTTTCTCAAGGTCGAGCGAAGCTTTATTGGAACAAAAAGGTGTGAGGGAAATAGTAACATGATTACCAGTTGCACGGCAGTGGTCGCGGACTGCAATCTTCCCGCTGCGGATTCCCGTCTTACTTGATAGTTTTCGACTAGCCACTATCCCTTTCATGGAGCTAACGTGCTTTTCAGTACTATTATTGACGAAAGTAAAGTGAGTAAAATGGACTCCAAAGTCCCATATTTGATCCTCTATTCGGATGAAACACAACCGCTGAAGCGAGGTCTGGATGAACTAGAACGTGTTAAAACCAGCAAACATGTTTTTTTCATTTAAAATTTTTCGGCATCATTTTGCTCTTTCACTGTAACTCTAATAATACTTAACCTATACACAGGCTTTACTATATTGTGGTGATAATGTTAATAACTATACTACTAATAATATACTTTCCCTCCTCAGTAGATCATTGATTGAGACATGGTCGTACACATGTACCCTTTTTTCTAGGCGCGCATTGGTACCTTGAAACGACGAATCCAGTAGTAAATAAATATATTGGAAGAAAATCCCAAAATCCAACGATCACAAACAACCCCCTCGAAAATCACCAGTTTCGGCTGGAAACGATGTGAATGAGGTGAAGTGTGGGGACTGTGTTATCGTCATGTTTACCCACGTCACAAAATTTAAGAAACATATAAAAGGGAGCTTGTAGATTTCATGTTTTGTTATTATATATTCATCTCCGAGCTGATCAATTCCACCAAAAAAAAACAAACCCATCAGAAGTAGAACTAAAAATGGGATGGGTTACATACTTGACCAACCAGTGGGTACTATTTTTGCACGAATGACTTCGCAGATTTCAGCCATACATTTAATGCTAACTTCAGGTTCAAATTAATTGCATCCATCGAAGTCGGCCGCTAACTTTGAAGGTTAATCTTTCATGTCAAGGCTAAAGGATTCCTCGTTAGCTGACTACCAAGTAGCATACACATACACGAAAGCAAATGTGCATCGCCCCAATAAAGCGCCTGAATCCTGTCAATATAAGTACGCATAATCGGAGGTAGGTTTCGCGCATTTTATCATATGTTTTGAGTGAGATGCCATCAGCATCACCCGTGTGATCCAGTTACCTGGAAATTGGCAATGCGGCATCTAATGCTGCATAGATAGGGAAGCTGATATCATCTTCGTGACTGGTCTGCCTGCGTATTTTTCAATGGGGGACGGTCTAAGCGCGTAACAAAAGAACATCGCCGCAGTTCAGAAATGGTAGGATTAAAATACCCATAAGAATAGGAATATTCATGCGTTTTGGTGTTGAGACATCAAACGTCGATGGAAATTTTAGCGGATGTACTGAACAGTACAACGGAGATTAAGCGAACCACGCACGGGAACTTCCAGAAGTAAATATAAGTTACTTTCAAGAACCACTACATTAAACAGTAGTTTGCCAAGACAACGAATCACTTTCCCGTCGAGAGAGATTTGTTATAGCAATGCAGGTGCCATAAGGCTTTCTTAGTCTTTGGATTCAAACCCACTCGAAAACCCGTGGCACCATTTGAAAGTGGGGTCGACGTTAGTGAAAACAAAAAGAATGTTCAGTGCCTGAAGAATCCTCACACCAATCTTAGAGCAACGTAGCCGTAAAAGCTATCGGCACGAAATCACAAAAGGATGGCGCTACTACGGCCGCCATGCCTGCAGAGTGGTATTAACCAAGTTTTTGGAACTGTTAGCTTTGTAGAAACGTGCTATGGTTGTGGTTACTACCTTACAATACTGTCTTATCGATGGAGAAATAGACGAAAAGTAATAAGTGATTAGCTGCAAACGTAACAAGTTGGAGAGCTTTGTCTAAAAGGAAGATTTCGAATGCAGAAACGTCACTGACTGTGGCATTGGGTCTTATCGCATATTGTCTCCGATCATTGCCTGAGGGGACGCGGTGGACCCAAATTTGGTAGTCTAGATGCACCCACACAAGTCAGTCCACTGGTTAAATTTTTCATACCCTCTTCCCAGGTCATCGGCTGGCCATCTTGATCCGTCATCCGACTGTTTCCTGCCTAGAAGAACATCGCACATCTAGTCAGTCTTAGTGTGAGGATGGGCAAAGCATGACCCAAACACCTTAACCTATTCTGATTTAGTGTCTATTCTAAAGACTAAACCCTTTACCCGGTACCTTACAACTAACCTCAGAGTTTTTTCTTCCCAGTAGTATGTTTCGCATGTGGGTGGATGAACTAAATTTCCCCGGAAACACGGCCGGTTTCACGGTTGTTGCCGGTCCTCAGGCATGAGTACCCGGTATTCTTCTGTTCAACCATCGCTATACTAGTGCGCCCCTTTCTTAGTTTCTCATCAAATCTCATTCGAATCGTTAGGAGCGTGAATCGATGACAAGTTCATTTTAGAATCACATTTTAGTCCGACGAATCACGAATTTCTGTTTCGGATACACAACATACGTCTATTTTAAGGAGCACAACGGTTATTTTGGTGAAACCTGTTTCTCCAGCTCGTTTGATGTGCAAACATTGAAAACTCAAGTCAAGCATTCACTTTATTTTCTTATTTCCACTAATAATATCATCAACAAAACCTATCGAGACGAAATCATCCTTGACATCTAGAATGGTTTCTACATCGGAAGAACAAATGTTAATGAGAGTTCATACAGAAGCGGTTTTGGAAGCGATTGGGCAAGCGATATTTCTTGGTTGCTTATACCACAAAGAAATTTTTCTCCCTTGATCCTAACCGCAGCCTTTGATTCGAAAGCCCCATCTAAAAGGAAGTGTGGCGTTAAGTCAGCAGGTAAGCTCTGAGCAGTGGCATATTTATTATTACTAATCCTGCTCGAAACAACTGGTAGCTTGATTCAGCCCTGAAGATTTCATGTTTCGACTCCCACACTATAGATTTTCTCACACCGCATGATTATTCACGCAGCGGATCTCCTAATCATCACGTGGATGGTGCGGTCAAAGTTAGATCAAGGACCAATCACTTTAGTTGGGGTAATTTTTGGCGACAATTTGGTCGTCTTTGCTCAAAGCTAATCCCATTTGTTTAATATAGCGAGAACGATCAAATGACATTGGATCGTTCAACGCGAGCGCTTCTTCCGTTCGTCAAAATTAAACGATTTACATAGGTCTACTCAGGTTTAAGCTCATTTGCTGATCTCCCTCATCTAAAGCGCTTACTGTCTCTTTGGCCTTGATTCCGATCAACACCTCCGCTCGCCTCTGAGGCTGTCGCTATTGTCACATCACTTTCGGTCCGTCCACGAACTAGGGCTTTTGGCTGATTCCGTAACAGTCCTCTTTGCTTAGAGCCGACCGCATTCGAAACTATTGTTCAGGTAATGCCACAGTTGACTGCCAGTCACTTTTGTTCTTCCGGGCACGACTGTGCCTTCTATTTGTGTGGCCCATCACACTGAAGCAAAGTGGCCTTGCACTTTCGGCATCCGCAAGTAGCCTCCCTTTACAAAGTGTAGGTATGTTTTACGGAACTACCTCTACTTCACCGACCCCTTTATCCCGCCCGTTTCGTCTCCTTTCCCCAGTTTGACTCAAAGCTTCCACAGATTATCTGCCGCTCCACTTGACTCCGAAGTCCACCCAAGTCTGTTCCCTTCGTTGTTTGTCCCGTGAAGATTACTATCCAACCATAAATTTAACCAATGTGTTTTCTCTTTCCGACTTTTGCTTATAAAGCTTTCCAGCCTGCTTTCCGTACCATTTCAGGATCGAGTTCAGAAAAAATGCTTTGAAGTAAGAAACTATAAAGTGAAGTAGGGTAGCTACAAAGTTAATCATAAAAAAGGGAATATAACTGGTGAAAGGCGCCTGTGGGACCCCTAACACGCCAGTGTTCAGTAATCCGTTATCCGACGCAAAACCCGCCCGAAATTGGCATGAGACTACTAATCACTCTCCATTGGTGCAATGTTAGACGTATAACATGATAGATAAACTAGTAGTTTTATCACTTCATGTGATTGAACTTGTAACTACTCCATTTCACCATACAGTTTGCCGCTTCTGTATGAACCTAAAGTCAAAGTGGTGAAGCTCATTCAGTTGGTAGAATTGCTTCACTGACTGAAGCTGGATACTGCTACTGTTTTTTATTCATAAGTCGTGGATACTTGTGGTTGTGTCATAAGAGACTGCACAAGAAGCGTATTCCTCATTAGCGCATCTCTTTATTGAGACGGAGGAAACAAAGCATTTGTATGACTTCATAAAGATGACTGAATTCTTGAAACTAAGCCTTTTCTGCCAGTGTAATCGTCAATGCCGACGGTTTAGTAGCTGTTGGTGACAATTTTGGCTGAATCAAGAGTGTGGTATTGTAGTCTATCACTCACAAGTAGGACAAATTTAGGGCACTTCATGGGACTTGGAGCATTAGTCGAGTTACCTAAACCTTTGCCGTAAGGAGTGTATCGAAAAATCTATGTGCCATATATTGGTTTTAATTGTGAATGATATAATGTTAATAACACAGCTTTGTTGGTAGATGTAATGTGTCATTACATCTATCAACGACACTGTGTTGTTAATGTTATATCATTCACAATTACACAGACCTTTCCTAACGCGGTCACCTGTAAACCATAAGGAAACAATTTCATGCTTGAAAAGTACAAAAAATGACCATAAGTATTCGGAGCTATGAATTTTGCAATACTTATGACTAACGCATATCGAAGATATTAGGTTTTTAAGTAACCCAATCAAGTTTGCATAGACTGATGACGGTACCCGAAAATTCAATCACGTTATATTGTATTGCCTTGATGTGGCGGTCTCATCGTCAAAATATGAGGAAGTAAGGCGGCAAAGAAGGAACTGATTAGTCAGAAAAAGCTAGCAACTACGCTGTTACTTGCACTGTGCTTTCGAGTGTACCAGGAACATTCACATTTCTATTTTGACTAGTAATAATGACGAAATTAGTCACGAAGACTTGCCTGTTAATAATTCCAGCCGCAAATTTTGGGTCCCTTCTCCTGTGCTGATGAATGGTCACATCACTCAATTTGACTTTGGTGTGAGCAATTCACTGCAATCTTGCTGCCCAACGGAACACGCAGAAGTGCTCAGGCAAACCAACAATCTCACATTCCGAATAGTGTATGTAAATGAGACACAAACACGCACTAGTTCAGCTGATCTGAAGTTATAACTTTGGTTGTGGCTGGCTTAAGCCCTGTTTCGTTTCGTGATCAGTCAGATTTTGCCACCATCAAGTGAAATTTGCTAATCCATAGGGCCAAATGAGTTCCTGTTGCAATGAGAAATGCCAACAGGAGAGGCACAATTAGTAACCATGGCCCGAATTTCAATAGGTGCACTTGGGGTGTCTACTGAGACACTGCTTGCAGTGTGCCCTTGCGCTCTGAATTAAAGAAAATTCGGACGACAGTTGACCTCGCATTGGTCAACTGAGCTGGATATCTGACAATGGGCAAATGCTCTGGTTACCACCTCAACCCTAACCCAACTCCATCTCACTGAGCTCATATGTAGCACATCTAATATTGCAACTGAATTCTGCGATGACTGACTAATAGTTTGATGTGGCATTCAGGCTAGGTCGTATCGGGATCATACGCGAACTGGCGCTCAGGTCAATGAAATCATCGTTCAGCCTTTATTGTCGTCCCTTTCCCAATAGGGTGTGCCAAGCGTGAGTTCAGTCACCTACAGTGCCTTTTTCTTTTGTCATCCGTTTGAGTTCCCATCGCTGATTCATATACTTACTTCGACTGGATTAACATTATGGACAAAGGGCTCGTGTTCACCACGGCGGAGGAAAAATGAGCTATCATATCACTGCAGTTGACCCTAACTCCTAGTTTTGAATTTGATACCAGAACAAAAGTCCAGATAACTATGTTAGTGAAATTCGGTGTAATTTACATGTGAACCATTTCTACCTTTTAGAGCTATCAAGTTCACACATCTCTGTTTCCGTGCTCTGGACCTGGTGGAGTAGCCAATGTGAGCCACCCAATTAGCGCATGACTGTCGGTATAAAATTACGTTGAGTGTAGTCACGTGAGCGTCAACAGTCAAATTAACCAGGTTGCTGTTCTACTGGTTTTCAAGTTGTACAGCCGGTATTGAGTACTGTGTTTACAGTTTAATGGCCATAACAAAGAGTACAAGTGAACTGAAGTTTAAGAAATGAACGCCGCAATATACTGATTTTTTAAAATCATTGTGGCTTCCTCCAGCGACTTCAGTCGGTCATCTCGACTGTAGTTCAAACCCGACCTACTTATTCATGTAACCACTACTCATCTGATTCTGAAGGGATCAATCAGTCGGTCCTGTTTTCTGGACAGAAATCTAAACAAACGGCCGTAAATTTTCGGTATAGACTCGCAGCCTAGTTTTGCGAGAGGCAGGTTTGCAACCAATGGGCGTTGTACTGTAGCAATGGTCTTGCGCAAAATGAACGCATTTCTGACCTCTGCTATCGGATAAGGCCACATCTAGTGTCAACTTTTGAGCCTACTTTGGTGACTTGGAAGCTTAGATCGAGTCATGCAACATCTCAATTAGGTGAAAAAGAACATATGGGGAAACCACGGTTTGACTCGAAGTCAGTGATCATGAGTAAAATCAAAATTATTTGGCTATGCAAACATGACATTGTGGTTCATGTTGAGAATGAACACCGTAAGCAACAATCTGTTGAAGTCGGTCAGTCTTGATGAATGCAGAACATTTAGATAGTGGATGACTTGTATTGGTCAATGCGAAATAAATTTCCATAGTTGCTCGTAAACACCCGGTCACTAAATGTATATGAAAGGTTCTCGATTTTGACTGGCTAATTCCGAAACTTGAACCAGTATTTGTCAATAAATCCTTAGCCGAAAAATTACTTGTTTAATTTCAAACCGCTGGAATTAAAATTGAACTTAATTCATAATGGCACTTGATTTCAAGTGCAGGAGAAGCATTCCATAAACGCATTTAAGTGCATTACCGTAGTCAAGGAAGCATGAGAAAAGATTACCGTATTAGTTAAGGGAAGACAACACGGAATTTAAGTTGGCGATGGCATCTGGTGTTGAACGCCGGTTTCAGTAGGCAGACTGATAATCATCAAGGGCATCATTGCACGACTTAACATGAGTAGCTTTACAAGGGTGGTAGTACAAACCATGGGACACTGTTTAGTAGTAGTTTCGCGATTAAAGTACTCTTTACGAGTCGTTGTGAAATGACTGTATTAGAGCATCGTGTTAGCAACTAGCTCCGAACAATTCAGTGAATGCGACAAACATGGACGTTGTGACCGGTGAAGCCAAACGTGCCGATAGAGTTACTGTTGTTAATGATGGAAGGTCACATGAGAACAACCGAAAACATCGTGCTAGATGAAATTGTATTTTTGAATGTTGTACTAAGTATCGATCGCCATGATTGACGCTTGGTGAATTCCGAGGCAAAAAAAAGATATCATAACTGTTTTTGATTCATTGCAAAGATTAGGAACCTGAACGTCAGTCAGAAAATGTGGTACAGGACACCATGATGAAGCGGAACTATTGATTTTTGCCACCGCCTGAATCATGCGATGGCCACTCATGGTGGCAACAATACAACAAACCTGGATCCACTTAACAAGGAAGAGATTGATTAACTGACTGTCGAATGGGGAATACTATAAGTGCGCGAGGAAAACGGCGGTGCAGTAATGTGAGACTAATTGTTTTGAAGACTGGAATGAACTGAATCACCTAGAGCTTGATACTTTCAGAGTCTACAGTAAGATATTACTCGGTTAGTATGTGTAAGTGCGTTGGAAGGTTTTATGTATATCATGTTTTCAAAAGGAAATGTCTCCACATGATGCAGTCCATTGTTGCCAGCGAACGGATCCGAGGCGAATTGATTTACGGGTATAATTCATACAACTGGCCCATTGGATATGTTTGTTTGCTTTTCGTAACAATAATAATAGTAGTAGTAGTAGTAGTAGTAGTAGTAATTTTTCCACAACTACACAGGGTTAAATCAAAATAAAACGTTAACATATTTGGCCAGAACTCTCAGGCATTAAATCTTCGTGTTGTGTTGGGTCATAACGCTGAGTCTTCAGCAATCAATAAATGAATCATCGGCAGAGTCCGACTAGTCACAAACGCTTGACGGACTGTCTTTTGCACTAAACGTTTCGTGCACAGACCCTAAGTCATCCGGTTGACCTTACATTAGGGAATTACCAGCCTCAAGTTTTGCTCAAACGATAACAAATCAGTGGTGCATGTCCAACAAGGTTTAAACCTAGGACTTTCAAATAAAATTTGTATTTTGTCAGTGTGACATCACCTCCCAACCAGGCTAATGAGAGTAAATGGTTCGAGTTTGTTCAACCTCAACCACCACTAGCAAGTAATTGTGAAATGTAGATGAATAGCAGTGTACTGAGGAGGCTAGTGGGGATATTTGTTCATCCTGTAGAAAAAACGTTATTTAGTGGGAGACATTCGGCTGGAATTAAAGGAAAATTTCCCTTTTCTTCCTTCGAAACTGTCGTAGTTTGATGCCTGTTATTAGTGGCGACATCTAAAGAAACGTAGTGCTATCATTCAGATTAGCTTGTATAGGAGGTGGCATAGTGCCGGCACACATTTTCTATTTCCAAACCGCAGGTTTAAACCTTGGATGCCTCGGTGGATGCACACCATCGATGATCTTTATTAATAGCGAAACTCCAGTCCGGTGCTTTCTGAGCAAAAGGCTGACCGGATGAATTGTGGCTTACGCTTGTGGGCAACCAATCAACAGTCAGTGCCATACTACTTGGAAGTAATTTAAAGGTACATATAAGAATAAATAATCGGAAAGTTATACGGCTTCCAGTTCACTTCGTAAGAAACTAAATTATGAAGTCTACGTTGGTAAATAGCACGCCCCTTGATAAATACCTCGTCAAACCTTGCGGAGTGCTGGTATAATGGTGTATTCTAAGGGACGTTTGAACAGTGGGATACTCTTCATTTTATAACCCTGCAGACAAAAGTAGTTGGTTTGTTTCTCTCTCTGAGATAATAGCTGTTTATCACCTTAAACCATGGTAGTTATGAAAAACAAATAACTTCGGGAAATTATAATTAAGAGAGAAATACATTTTAAATTTACGAAGGCAAAGTTACGCTGTTGCTATCGTTTAGATTTGGGGTGCTGGTTAACAAAGGTTTTTAACCGGGATTATTTACAGAAAGCATCTAATTACTGTCATTTGTATCAGTAGCTAAAGGGAGAATGCATGCCCTCGCCGTTAGATTTTCAGATTAGGGCGCGTGGCAATTTCGCTCCCTCGCAAGTGCTTTCCTTTCCATCACTACCAAAGTCAATTTCCTAATAACATTCTCAGTCATTACATATTGCATTGCAGTGACGACTGAAGTATTGTGAAATTGAACTTACCGACACGACGTGTAACCTGAAAGGTTTCCGACACGCTGATGTAGGAGCTTTCGCTGTGAAACCTGCGCCTCCCGTGTGATTCAGTCAAACATGTTGAAGTGTCCACCAAACCCCAAAGCTCACGGGAATGACAAATGTTAACTCCTGTATTGGCAGTACCTGGTAACTTTTCGCTGGCCGATTCATCCGTATCTCGTGAGTTGAGCGGACGGGGTGAGAGTGAGTGCGAGCCACTGTGAGAACTGGCGCGTCCACTATTGCTCATAATCACGCGTAACATACTCTGACGTACTAATTCAATTTCATCCTCACTGCCTGTTGGTGATCTGTGTAATTTATCGACTTCCAGAGGGCTGCATTCTGAATTACAGTAGGCACTCAACGAGTCCACGCATCTGTTTATTAGAGAGATCAAAGGTGGAGATCTTTTATCTGTGTAATTTCTTCATTAACGAAATAACAATGCACATCATTTCAGGATCTCGCCAACTTATTCGCTTGAGCACCGTCGGTCACATGAACCAAGTGATTCAATAAAATCCAGCAGCCTTAGCAATAATATGGTTTATTTCTGCTGGTGGGAATGTTTTGCCTCAGTTTCAAGTGTAATGTCGGGTTTCGTGGAACAATTGCCGTCGAAAACTAGCAAGGATGATAAAAATGGTCACCCGTTTCAACAAAAGCTCATGATTCACATTGAATTACTATAAGATCAAATTGAACCCATCAGTCACGTCACAGTAGATGGCCTTACTTTCGTAGGCAGACGATTTAAACATGGTCACCGAAGAATAATAAGCGTAATGAAAAGTGCCGTTAACAACCGAATACCCTGCATATTACTTCAAAAAACAGGGTTGGCCAATGAAGACAAGTTTTTTCATCCCAGCCGTTAGAGTCAACTGTCTCATCTGATTAAGCCAACACCTCTTCATGAGTATGGATAACCAAGAATAATCATGGTGCTAGTGCAACGTTCCGCAGAAGATACTGAGGACATCAGATGAGGAGAAACCTATTCGAACCCATTCCTTCAAGCATCAGATAAAATTCAGATCGATCAGTTTGTCCTCAAATAGTCTTTGCTATGGCCCTAACATTCACAGACGAAACTGGGTTAGTCGTGTAATACGCGTTCGGTCTTTGTTTATCAGATACGTGTGGCAAATGCAAAGTGGTTATTCAGAGATGCAGAGATATGTTTCATTCACAGCAAGGAAACGGGGATCAACTGTACGAAGACGGATTTTGTCTGTCGTAAATACCATTCAGACCTTTGACCAACGAGGTATTCGAGACCGCCTTAGATAACGTTTTTCACAGAAATCATCGTGTCTCTATTAGGAGGCTGGTAAAAGATGCAAGTCAGATAACCTAAGATCGGAATCTAGTTCAGAAGTTCAGGGGTTACGAAGTGGGATTTATTTCAGCCTCTTTAGTTTTTACTGCAGTATCTTTTGGGCAATACTTTCGAATAGATCCCAAGAGAATAAATCTAAACCAGTAAGGTCAGTCAATAAGTCCTCTCACTCCAACCTATCGGCCACAAAATTAATCACGTAATCACAGCAGAAGAAACAATGAAAAATAGGCTGTTGGAAGTACTTCAAGTGACTTTTCCACTCTCTGGGAGCAGCTTTCTAACTATTATTGAACAGCCTGGGAATTTCGAAAACACCTATTCACATGAATTTGTGTCTAAATGAATATGGAAATTCTCTAAAAGCTGGTAACGTATACATGTTAAAGATACAGGGTGGAACCCGCCCTAATGTGATTGCATCTTGGCTTGGTGTGATGGCTTGGATATCTCAGTAAGCTAACGCTATATATAGAGAGAGGAAAATAGATATAAGATGATATACTTCAAGCAGAACACAGTTCTTTCTGGAAGGACAGTGTATAGTGAACTGAAAAAGAAGCTGTTGGTCTTCCAAATCGTCTTTCGATTTAAGCTGACGTTTTACTTGGCAAAATTATTGGTCCAAGCAGATGAGTCCCCAATCAACCAATCTCCACTGCCTTAAGGACATTCCCTTGCTAGAAAGGTCATGTTCCTGAACCCTAATCCCTCTACTGGTTAGTATCTGGATTCCGTTGCAGCAGCTGTCCAGCATCGCAAGTACAAGCAAGTATAAAAAAAACAGTAAATTCAGTGATGTGTTTATCGCCTCCCAGAAAAATCTGGAGCGCCGTACATAGCGTCCAGCAAGACGAGAGGTGATAAATAATCCACTGCTCAGAGCTTACCTGCTGACTTAACGCCACACTTCCTTTTAGATGAGGCTTTCGAATCAAAGGCTGCGGTTAGGATCAAGGGAGAAAAATTTCTTTGTGGTATAAGCAACCAAGAAATATCGCTTGCCCAATCGCTTCCAAAACCGCTTCTGTATTAACTCCCATTAACATTTGTTCTTCCGATGTAGAAACCATTCTAGATGTCAAGGATGATTTCGTCTCGATAGGTTTTGTTGGTGATATTATTAGTAGAAATAAGAAAATAAAGTGAATGCTTGACTTGAGTTTTCATTGTTTCTGTTCACGTCAGTGGCAATGGACTGAAATGGCGATTTTTTTGTCGTGCACTTGTGTGCTCCTACTCGTCGTAACTCTGCTGAAGCTAAGGATAAGTTCTAGCGAAACATGTTTTAACAACTATGAAGTTAATGCTTAGCGAATGCTGTATTCATTGTTGATGGTGGTAATGCGCAAATTGATTGGTAAGGCATGATAGGAAGACATGTCGGGGGCAGATTTGCCCTCTCATTCGATCGAACCGACGTTGCTGATCACTTCGTTTGTGTTTGTTCCAAGAGTAGATTGCTCCCGTTGAAGATAACAGTACATCATTAAAACAGTCATGGGCTTATTTGACACCCTCCTCCACCTTCACAACGTTGAACTCAGATCAACTACATTGCAACTGATCGTTGGAGGATGTCGAAAAATCATGGATTGTCGATCATTCTGATCCACATATCTGCATATTCCGATCTCGCCTTGATCTGTGCTCGCTTTGTCTCCCCTTGGTCTGTGGTCTCATCACCGTGAAATCACGCCTTCTTCACGGCTGCTCCTAGACGATGATTGCCGACATCAGATACAGTCGAATATTTCAGCATGTTTTTTTAGCGCAATCCGATATTCAGGATCCGAGTTAACATTGGGACCAGATTGAAGATGTCATGTGCGGAGTGGCCTACACCACGCAGGACCCCGTTCGATATGATTCTCACAAACACAGAGTATCCTTCACCTCACTTGCTCTTCTGGATACACGCAGATCCCTCCATTTGCATGCCACATGCAATATGACTCGTAATTCCCTCATTCATCACTATCTTGCGAAACGACCGCAAGCAATGGTGGATTGAGAAATCCTTCGCAAATTGATCGCGGGTCTTACACTTTGTGATGCAGTATTCTAAACCCGTGACGCATGAATACTTCTTTAATTTGAAGTAAGTCGTTTCGGCTATTGCATTTCACGCTGGAGTCCAAGGCGTCACCTCATTTCATGGGACATTCTCTTTGTAATAGCTGATATCAGATGTCTCTGATTTAGGGACGACTGCTCTCCTTTACTCAGTATCACGGCAAACCGATGAGGCATAGCTTAATAATGGTTCATCATTTAGGTTCTTGATTTTGCAAACGCTGTCTACGATCACTCAAGGGTTTTAAATTCAGTTAATATGTGGCACTCACCTCGTGCCTGTTGGTTCCGGGACAACTTCGAATGTATCTGTGTGATTATTCCGAATTTCGTGAATTGAATCTGACATGCACTGTGAATCTTCAGTCAGGCTGGAAAGTCGTGAGATATCTGGCAAAGATTTCGTCCGCAAAAGCTAGAAATGACATGAGATTCAGGTATACTCTTTCATATGAATTTCAGCAACGTTTTGTAGTAAATTATTGCCTGGTACAAATTAGACCGGGATTTACTAAGATTCTAAAGAAGTGAAAGAAAACAATGCTTATAGTTTGAAAGATACTAAGACATCGAGGGACAAAACCTGAGTGAGCTTTCAGATATTCGTGGTTTACTTGGCAGGTCATGTTTGAATATTGCAATGAATTAATAAGAGAAACTAGAGAAAGTTAGTTATGGTTTCATCGTTTGTTTGGCATGAATTATTTTGGTTTATCAGTGGTAAACTCGTTATCATTAAATATGATGAATTTCGCAGTGATAATTTGCATCCAAAAGATTGATCGGAGTGAGCCTCGAAACATGAGTCCTGGGCTCTGAGTTACGTAAAATTATGCACTCCTCCAACAGCGTCCACTGTAGACGAATTAGTACAGACAAAATGAACAATTTTGCTTAGTCGATCTATTTCAGAGATTAGCCTTAAATAATATTAGTTATTAATATTAGAAAATCACTTGTGGTTGATTAAGTTTTGTAGAAATCTAACATAATAAAGGGAAGATTTCTGAAATGCTATCTTATTTGTGTACATGAGTCGGATAAAATAGATGCATACATCAATTCCGATTGCAGTGCTACTGAGGATATCCCTTAGATATGACCAAGAAATAGTGAAAGTGTGATTGGCTTATCAGTAAAATAAAGGTGATAACTAGTTAGACAAGGGTTAATTTCCTTAGTCAGCTAAGCAAGATATGACTAGACTTCTTTCCTCTCATTATCGTTATTTGGTAAACGAGTTTGCAGCTGAGTATTCAAGCATGTTCTGTTCACTTCCGGCGAAACTAAAGCTGTACAAAAAGGAATAAATCAAACGAACATAAAACAGCTCCTCCATAGAATGTCGCTGAATTTCTCCTGTATATCAAAGTAAAGTTCACATTCTAATCGGAGCAACACTAATCATCCTCAGAACCGTTGTCATCTAGACTCATTTATCAGAACCAAACTGGACATAGAAATTGGAGCAGAGTATCAGGTTTTACTCGTATCTTAGGGGATTCCTTCTTTACCATTAAACTTATTCGTCTAAAAACTCATGAACACAACTATCCTTCTGCTGGAACTGCGTATTCGGCGATACGCCACGACAGGAGGGAACACTTGCCTTCGAATATAGCAGAGATTGTTCCAATTTATCAAACGTTTTTGAAATGATTGTATTCGATGAACCAAGATGGTCGCAAGCCGTAGGATTTTTGGTGTTTTCCGTCTCCATAAAGTTCACCTAACAATATGGAGAACAAAAATGGGAGATAAATTCGTTCCATTCTGGTTAGTAGGACAAAAATTGTTTTGTTCAACATCATCGTTTCAGATCTCTCAGAGAATAAGAAAAATGAACGCTGAAATCTTACTCATATAGAGTGAGGAGAGTAATAAACCGTATTCGTTGGGAAAGACTAATTAAAATGGCCTGTTGACAAATAAAAAAGCATAAAGCATTGCAGGACAAAGACGAAAAACATAGTAGTATCATCAACGAGGAAGGACAGGGAAACATTTGAATGAATGCTGAATAATGACTACTAGAACAGACTTGACCACCGGAGCCTATCTGAAGATTGGGGGAATAATCGGCAGTATTTGCTGTAGCACGTAAATGACAGTCACCAACGGCTGGGTAACTGCCGTAACTGTCAACGATGACTTAGGCCTGGATTACGTTCGGGAGCAACAAAGAAAGACAAACAACATGAGACCGACTGCAGGATGAATGAACCTACTGGTGAAGAAGTTCTACGAAGTTATATATGAATAGGTTATCGGCTCTTCTGACAGTCTGTGAGTAGCCTTTTGTGTAAAACTGTTTTAGCTTCTCTGATTGTTATGCAGTCGGCAAATAAGGCTGTTGGCAATATGTGAATCAATAAGGGACCTTGTGTATGCAACTTTAGACTGGAATTGAGGGACTGTTATATTCTCCATCGTACAACATCAACATTCGGCAAGTCTTTGCAATGCTTATTCTCCGAGGTCACATAAAAATGATCAGTTGATCTTGATTTCCCTGTAAAAATGGGAAGGATAATAAATTCTGTGTCAGTAACACTGTCCCTACCCCGTCCAACCCGCCACTGTACTAGCCTTATCTTTGTGTAATCGTTTTGCTTTTTTAATCTTCTGAGCCAAAACCGTGGGACATGATGTAGGCATAAAATCCGGGAAATTGTCTAGTTTGTGGTTATCTTAGACAGACATTTGTTTTGTCACAATCTGGTTTGCTAGTGATCACCCTATCAAGTAAATGGTAAAGATGATCACTACAAACCAATATTCATGTTGCTGAATTCTGATACAAACTGCTCATGAAAAATGATGCTTCGTAAAAAACCGAATTTCATTGAAATAAATGCATTTGGTAAGCCGAATTCCAGGCAAAGTTGCTATTCTTAACTCACTGGTCTTTTCGGACCTTTAGTGACAAAAAGCTACAAGCAGCACCACCCTAAGATCACAAGGGATCATGTGTAGTTGCCAGTTGTTCGTATCGGCAATTGGTACGATTATTCAAGCACATGGATACCTTTTCGAGCAGTACACACGTCGGTGTGATATTGGGTGCGCAAGACGTTTTTGGCTGGTCCAGCCGGTAGGTGCCCATTTTAATCAATTTTGATTGTCCATGCGAATTCTGGCAGCTGGAAGATCCGAAGTATTTAGGTGACGTGGTCTCATCAGGAATGCAAGCAGATGGCAATGTCACATTTGGTCCTCCAGGCCCACTAGGACCTGGGGTAGTCAGTGATACTGGAGACGCGGGTCTGCTTGAGCCAACCTCCGGTTGGGCTTCCTCAGCAATGGCATCCGCAGGCAGAAATTCTCTCGTTTCTTCTGTTCCACAGGGAACAAAAGCTTGCCATGCCCCTGAATGAAATGAAATATTTAATTTCTTAGATTAATGGAGTGAGTTTATGATTTCTGGTGAAACTTTTTGGATATCTGAATTATTCTTTTCGGCACTAAATAGCAAATCTTGATTGGGCTTACATCCAACGAAACTGATGGGAAGTACAAAGTAACTAGTTGTCCTGAAATGAGAAGTCAGCTAAGACAGTGGTTCGTTTACCAAACAATTTATGGTACTGTATTTCAATCAGGCCAGGTTGAATGGATAAACGTTTCCACCTTTTACCGTCACCAGTGATGTGCGATAGTTTAAACTTATGGCTTTACTTACCTTCCTGTCTACAGTGAGGACCACCGATGGACCTTGCCTCAATGATAACTCCCAGACAATACTGAAGCCTTTGAACCACTTGATAATTGAGGCTTTAGGCCACGGCGTGTACTTTAAGCCAAATATATATGCCTACACATGTATAATTTCGAATTGATAACAATCATAACGGAAACGTAACAATACTAGAGAAATGTTTCAGACAGTGGACCACTGGAATTAACTGATAGGCAAAGAATAGAAATAAACTCCCATGTTTGTTTTCCTTCTGCATCTTGCAAGACTTCCCCGACTGCTTTCACCTACTTGTTGGAAACGGGAAGCCAAAAATGGGTCTCACGGGATTCGGGCCATTGAAATGAGATTTAGGTTTTAGGTATAGTTAGTATTTCGGCTGGTAAACAAACTTTCGCCGGAAGCAGCCAAGTCTTGGCAACTTGTTTGTCGCACAACACCCATACTCAATTCGCATTTCAGCAACTGTGGTAGCCCCGCGTAACTGTTTCATCCTGATTAGGCACCAAAAGCAGTGCACTGAGTGTTGGCATTGCGTGAAAGAAAATCACATTAAATTGCCTACTAATGAAACTAATCTCGTTTATTGCCGCTCATCTGGTATACGAACTCTGTTGTCGTTCCCTCAAACACCCCTGTGCTCACCATTTACATTACACCTAAAAGCTAGTCGACCTTAACTAACCGATGAAGAACATTCGACTAAGCCTGTTTGTGTTTCCCGAATTTCTATTCAGCCCAGTTCAGTGTGCAGCCATTGACCTTGATCAAAAGTGCCCCGATTTTGATTGCAAAATCACAGCGCTAAATAATGGTAGAAGAAAAAACTTAAAGAACAATTCAGAAGGACTGTAGAGAGGTGAAAATATTTAGAGTGCAGTAAAGTAACTGACTTCGGACTTGGAGACCTTTAGTCTAAGGTCTCCAGCCATAGCGCTGGGATATCATCGATACATACTCTTGATGAATCACAAAAGACTGGAACAAGCATCACAGCACAATCTTAATGTTGTTGCTATACTTTTTTGCATCGCGGTAATGAAAAACGTCACATATACATCTTAATTCCTATCAAGCTGTACTTTCAGCTTGCATTCATTCATCCATGAGCTGAACAATTAAGAAAGTGCCCTTTGCAAGAAAAAAAATTGGGCTCACTTCTTACTGCTGGACGGTGGTTTTCCAGTTTGCTGTTTTCTTTTTGTCGGCCCACTTGGAGCGCTTTCAGTGGTGCATCAAATGCGATTCCACCTGTCCCGATCCTAGTGATTTCCGTACCAGCTAAAATTCCGAGTGAAAAGGTCAGAGATCATAAAAGTTTAGTTTGCAGAGAAAGAACTTTTCCTTATTGTTTCTCTGTGATGATAATAAAGCGTGGATAGCTTACCCAATGCATTAGTTACTTCACTCAATTTGCGCAGTGCCGTATCACTCGGACCAACCCAATGAGAGCGCGGAGTTGGTCGGTCGATGCTTATTCTGGGTGGGAGTTCTGATTTTGGCACCGTTGTCTTGTTCGCTGCTGCCGATTCATCCTCAACCAGAGTAGTCTCAGTCGAACAGCTTGTGTGTTCGAGAATTTCATCATTCGACCGGTTTGAAAATCTTCTGCTATGCCCATTTGATGAACTGGATACCGAGTGAATGTGATCAACCGGGCTACCCGCTCGCCCAATGCCGTTTGAGGAAGAATGCACATTCTGTTCCCACCGAACGCGTGTGACAGCTGATTTGGCGTTCAGTCGTCGGAGTATGCGATTCTTGGTCTTTCGAATAGCCAAACTGAGATTTTTTGAAACCATATGTTTGGAGTCAAATCGATAAGAAAAGAAATTTGTTTAACTATCAATAACACTTACACATGTGGGTCAACTCGATAAACGGCAAGATTGCTATTTTCGGCCTTCTTCTCAGGAGATTTTACGAATTTCGTGGAAGATCATGAAGACCAGGAGGATGTCAGTTACAACAGATGATCACATCTGGATTTATAAATTGGGTCGTCTAGGCCGTAGATTAGGCAATGTATATGATTGCATATTAACGGTCCAGCTTCGAAACCCGGAAAATTTCATGCGAGATAGTCAAGCGCCGTCGGGCAATGCAAGCTTGGCCGGAAATACCCTTAACACAACAGGAACACTAGGCTTACAGCTCAAAAAAATTTGACAAAAGACTAAACTCAGAAAATTCTAATTGGCATGAGGAGCTAAGGGACATAGGGAAAAAGTCCAACAACAATTTTGGAATCAAGAATTAGGGTTCATTTGTTTATATCAACGTAGCACGTCGTGGCACAACTTCAGGCTGAAATATGTTTTACGTTGGCTCAGCAGTGCGCTAATTATAAAGGTCTTTTACTTTCTTCTTAAACAATATGAGGCTAGAGTATGCTATTTAAAAGTGAGGGCTGCGGCCACTGGAAATATGCTTCTTGGAGAAGTGAGATGAAGGAAGAGAAGACGACGAGTGACCTCCACGTTCAAAAGTCCCAATTTTAGCAACTTGACCACTGCTATCTGAATTCGAACGGATAAAATTCTGCTTTTCGTATCTGTTTTCCAAATCCACTGAGCTATCGCTCTGTTTGGCTTGTCTAAAACTGTAATACGAGGTCCACTCAATCAATAGGATAGTTGCTGTGTGCCGTTGGACTGTTAATTTAACAAAACCTTAGTCATGTCTAAGTGGGTTTGTCCTAACAATCAAAATTCGCTGGGGCTCACGTAATCAAAATAGTGAGAAATCACTATCGATTTCCCACCCTCCGATAGTTGTGGTGGAAGATGGTATTTATTTTTCTTGTCTTTCTTCATAACTGTACTGTGAAAAGCTCATGTAACTTTTGATTTACATCCTCAAAATCATTGTCACTGATCTCCCAAAGCTGCGTGCTCTGCTCTGGTGGCTAACTAATATTCCGACCCTCCCGTTGTGCTCTTGCGTATCTATAGGTAAAAGACATACTTTCACAAATGAAAACACGAATCTTACGAAGCAGCAATCCTCTGATAAACTTGGAGCCTGGACTCTCAAAGTGCCGTCTGATTTATCCCCAGTTCTTTGGATTCATTTTACATAGTTTAGCCAGTACACCGGGTTTACCAAGCAAACTGCTGGCATAAGATTGGAGTACGACGGAACAGTTTTTCGAGAAGAGACTTTTAAAACATTTTAACATTATGTATGTTACCTGGTTTTGCTATGATAGTTTGCAGGAAAAAATCCTAGTTGCAACTGTTAGCTGATGAACAGCTCGCAACCATGGCGGTAGAAACAACAATTATCAACAAAATCCCAGAGCAGAACTCACCACTGTCTCGACGAGTAAACGTCCACGGAACTTGCGACACTATCATCATCGACTGTCATTGAGCCCGTGATTGACTGGTCTTCGTCCTCTGTCACTGAGACAAAAGCACCTGGAATAGGTTGAATTCGGTCCCGATTCTGGGCTAATATCGGTGGGTCTGCTGGGTGACCATTCAGCTTGTTTAGGACCACGCTGATGGATGGAATTGCTTCTGCACCAGAATCCAGTTGAGACTCGACTGACTCACTTGTTATCAGGCAGATAATAATAATGTTAATAATAATGATAATGGACAGCAAAGAATTTCTGGTCCCTGAACTTTACTCTGGTTTACTGGCGGACATTTTTGGTCGCATGGAAACTATAGTGATTTTGGAATTAACGCATAAACTACAGGCTATTTCTCAGACGAGCAAACATGAAGCCGAATGCCCACATTAGACCATCGTCTTTAGATTTCGTTGCATTTAGTAATGGCTACATTCTTGAATCAGTTCCGGCTTCATTACAATAAAAGCAATGCATGAAAGTAGCATTAACGGCGATTTCGCCGTCAGACAATTTTTTCAAGCGGTAATGCTTGTCGGGGTTAATAATGATGACTAAAACTTGGCTTCAGAAAACGAGTTTAGGTAGCTCACTCACTAAAAGACGAAAGACATTAGGCTTCACTTCATGCAATATCTTGTTTTGTTCTTTTTAACACTTATTCTTATTCTAACTGTATTCAACCAACTCAACGCCTTGTCCCAGAAGAGAATGGGCCGCAAAAATACGCCTGCTTTGTAATAAAAACTAGAAATGGAACCTTGAACAAGGTGGCAAAAATGAGCTGCAGAAGGTGCCTCGTATTTTGTGTGGTCAGTGAGAGCGGTGGGACTAAACGAGGTAAGTCACTTTGTGGTATGAACGCTTAGTTGGTTAGGAATCACCACTGCGCGACTAACGATTTTCGGGTACGATGGAATTTCCTATTACTCAAATTAATCAAGTATTCCAACTCTGTAGGTCCTGTTCAATAAAGCCTTTGTTCTCCTTAGGCCGTCGGCTGTGAAGTCATCTGCCGTAGAAATTGATTACTGTTTGATGCTATATCATTCAAGGAAGCTTATCTTAGCGGCTAGGCTGTTCAGCTCACAACCATTTGTCTCGAGTTCCCGTTTCAGTTCGGGTGCTAGGAGTATGCAATGCTGACAATTCCTAACGAGAATGGAGCAGTTATACAATGCTTCCTTTGTTTCTAAATGGTGGTTTGGAGTTTGATACCACATGATGAATAACTTCCTCTATCATATTCTACCTCCGCTAATCTCCACAATCACTTGCTGAACCTAGTAATTTATTTAACCGACTTGTTCTTCAGCAAGAGATAGCTGCGCGAACGTAAACGTAGTATGACTGAATTTGTTAAGAGACACTGCGGAAAATAACAGAAACAACGACATGGCTGCATAGTCTAACTAATAGTAGCTTATTCAGACAAAGTTACTGAAAAGAAAACTTTTCACAACGTCACATTAGAACACACTGACCCCGGTGCCTAAAATATTGATTAATTTCAATGGAAGACGGGCAAGTTCAGTACTTTCCTGACCAATGAAACAAATTAACCTTATTTAGCAGACTAGCTGCAATTCCGAGATTGACATATCATCGGCTCTGTTTAACTAGCATTGCTATTTTTCCAATTCTGATTCGGAAAGCGTCAAAAATTGATCGGCCAACTGAAACGTCCTTCGTAAAGATTTACTGTTCATTAGCACAGAGTGGCCGAAACAGCTGTCAATTTGTCGTCGTTTCGGTTATCTCTGGTAACCTTTCTCAAGAGTGGTCTTAAAAGCAGCAGTTTTCTAGCTCAATGAAGTCAAAAACAACACTGGTGGACAAGGAAACAACAAATCATGATCTGCTGCCTTTGATGCTTGTTTACATAAAAGTTCATCGACAGACCAGGTTAAAATTTTCATGTGCTAACGTGATAAGTAGATCTTCTTGGAAGAGAATATCATACCAACGGAGATAAGTCTAAGTTTTACATCGCAGTTGCGACCATTGCTTAGTGTACCTCAGTGGCTATATTAATTCATAGCAATCCTCCAGAATCAATAATAGATGAATGAACACTCCACGTCGTGGTTGTATCAATTGTAAATGCCAAGAAAACTATTCGTGTACTAAACAATCACCCAGGATAGTACTGCCCTCAGTTCAACGGGAAAGTCTGAAAAGTTGTTGACTTCACTTACTGGATGTTAGCGCGGACAGGATTTTGTCTTAGTATACCAGCTGCAGGACAACCCACGAGACGAATTTCACTCTAGAAAGAGAGGTCACAAGTTGCAATTGAGTAAGAGCTTTATTAAATGCTTCTCTAGGTTGAGGGTTTAAAAGATTCAGGTGAATTAGATCTGATTAACTGTAATCTGCCCAAAAGAAAACCCCCACAACCTGTAGTACACAAAATTAGTCTTTTCTTTTATCTTTTACTTCCTTTACTAACGAAATAACAATGCACACCATTTTCAGGAAGAGGGCAGCGGCCAACAGAAGGCTACTAAATGAGGAAGTTGACCGGCGGTGGGAGGATTCAAATCCACGACCTTCAGGTCCGAATGTCACGATTTCGTTCGCTTAGCCACCGCCAGCCAATATTTTCACCTGGATTTCTCTGAATGTACTCTAACACATTACCGATGCACGAGCAGAAGTCACGCAAGTCAAGCACACTTCTCAAAGCATATTTTGTAGTCCGACATTTTATTACACTGTCTCCTAAACTGCTTTGGAGTCGCGTGAAAATCACTTAGATTTATATAAAAAAATAATCGGATTTGGGTCAGAACAAACCTTTCTTCCTCAACACGTCAACCTACAGATTACAGACCAAAGCACAAGTAAAAGGTACATGTTACATTATATATGTGCCATTGGGCGAACGTAAAATGAACCATATTTCTAATATGCACGGTCGGAGCCTGTGCCTGCAGTCATCTGTTGTAGTAATTGGCTGAGGATAATCAATGATTTTGAGTGCCTTGAGAATTCCACCAAAACTGATGGAGATACTTCGGAGGTATTAATATCACGAACTGCAAAAGCCAGTGAAGCTTTCGCGAACCTGTGACATTCGTGGCTCCACCATGACTCCTTCAAGGCAGAGTGCGCAAAGCCACAATTCGTAGTTTTCGTCTTTGAGGTCCCTTTGCACTCAAGATTCCTGCCGGCGATATCTCGAAGCTGCTCTAGTCTGGTGGAAACATTCGATGAACAATAACGAAGTGTGCCGATTTTGTTAGATGCAGACATTGGCTCATTTCGATGGCCTGGAGATATTCCACGTCAACTTGTTCATCGTTTGGTCGTTCGCGTTGTTTTGGGGCATGCATGACAAGAGTGATAAAGCAGCGCTGCGGTTGGGCTACGACTTGGTGTAGAAGCATGAAAAATTTAGCTTCGGGTTTGGTTTCAATTGATGTCCTTCACCTCCCTGGTTGGGGTGCGAGAGACGAAGACTGTCGGTGGCGGGAGATGCTGGCGGACCTGACTAATAACCGAAGTCACTTGCTTGAAAGTTGCAAAGCTTGTCTGCAGAACTCGTAACCCGCAAGAATACACTAAATACAGAACAGCAAACCAAAAAGTTTGCTAGATGAAAGCACAAAATCTTGAATTCTTCCAGTTGTTTTCCCCTCCTAAACCCGTTAACTTTGACAAGGTATTTAAATAATGTTGACTTGTTACGTTTAAGCCGAAGTTATATATATATTATATATACATATATATATCTAGAGAGAGAGAGGGGGGAGAAAGATAGAGAGGTGATAACACGTTAGGGAAGGATGTCCTTTCTCGTAGCTCAGATTCAACAGGATGGTAGTGGTTTGTTCTCACATAGATTTTGATCAAGTAGAGGGTGTTCCCGAATTTTTATTGATTGAAAGGCAGTGAGAGCTGTGTTTGGCGTGGGTTACGGGATGGTGTGCTTGGAGAGATGAACCACTGATCGTTCGGACCAAGGAATCCGTAGTTCCGTTAGTTGGATAAAGAACTGAATTAGAGACGGCACTACTTTCTGGAGATGAGTACAGTATAGTTACGAATAGGCAGTGGTGCCCTGCAACTCAAACTGATATCAGAAATTTATTGGCGCGCATGAATAAATGTGTGGACGCTGTCATCCAAGCCTGGCTCAATCATAGACTATTGGGTGGAAGTTTGAGAACGAACACACTATTTTGTTCCTAATAGTTGTTTTGTTCCCAGTAAATTATATATAAATTTTCTACGACTGTCAGCAGTATCCCGTTTAAGTCACTTGGCAAAAAACAAAATGCCAAAGCTATCAATAGTTTCCACTAGTTCATTGAAAACGCTTTTTTGGGGAAAACTGTCATTCAGGATGCTCGTGTGAGGCCCACATTTGAATGCACTCCAAAGAATTGAATTTTGTTCTGTCGTACTCATCACAAACAGTTATCAAAAATCTGGTTGGTTGGAAATCGAGGAATTTATGTACTAATTTAAAATGAATAACTTGGAGATGAATATATATACAGAGTGTGCATATTTGCTGTTAACCCAGTGGTATAAACAGTTAAATGTAAAAGTGACAATTCCTTTACGGTTGTGCTCCCTTCTGAGATCGATGGTTTGCCGCGAAATCTGGTAATGAACCAAACGATCAGAAATAAAAGAAACAAAACTAATAAACAAAGCTTATTAAACTAATCACATAGCTGACAAAAGATTTTACTTGGAGCTACAGGAAAAATTCAACATTTGCCAACGATATGACTATTGTATCTAGGTGTTTTACTCGTTGTTTATTTGATGCGAAATGCGCGTACCAGGGGAAGAACTGTCTTAAACAAACTCTCGAACGAAATCCTTATGGTCGGGAAATGACTAGAACAGCTTCCTACTGAGTTATAGGGCACAAAGGGAAGCTACGGTGTAGCACTGGAGATCAAGTTTTAATAAGTTTCACATTGTTTTTCCAACCGAATATCAGTGACTCGTTCACAGCATCATCTGATAGGCACTTCACAATCATAATTTTTTAGCCGCGAAGACAGTCTAAATAAGACCATATACTTTCAAACATGATACCATTATTCCTGGCTGCGAAATTTGTTTTCAATTTGTTGGTGCACTTAAAAGTTTTGTTTAGTTCTGCATTGGGCGTTTTCAAACAAGCCAGAAACATGATACTATACGTTTCTAGATTACCTTATCTGTCGAATTTTCGGACGTATCGTAATCGGGAGAATCCGGTTTATAGCGTTGCTCTCTTTGTTCAGGAATAACCTTTGCTCTTTCTTCGGTTTTGCGCTGAAGTAGGGAACCAGTGGCGAAAATTAGTGAGCTATCGTAATATTGAATGAATTTGTTCATCCATACAATCGTAAGCCCCATACAAACCTCAAACTAGCTTCTAATTCCCCAACAGCCAAACCATCATCTGACCAGTATGTTTCTTTTTCAAATTTGTCCAACGTCTTTGAGTACAGCATGCAGGACGTGGGAAACACCTGACCCTTCCAAATCAGTGTAGACCGAATAACTCACAGGGAGAATGGTTACATACAACCGTCACACGAGAGCGAACGCTAATGTAGGTCGTTTCATGTTCACAAATGAAGCAATTAGAAATATAGGTGCATGAGTTATTGAATACAAGAAGTCACTGAACATCCCCGATATGGCATTTCGGTGGCTCCACAGATATTGAGGTGGGCGAAAGCAAATCAGCTGGTGTGATTATGTTCTTGACGTTTGCTTCAATTGCGGTGATGATATATTGTGTAGCGGCTGGGGAAACCACAAGCACATACGGGAAATAGAATTGAGCCGGAACAGGAAAATAATTTCTACAACAGAATATGCGGCTTCTAACCATAGCACATTGGCAAAACAACAATGGAGATTGGAGAATGCGGATCGTATTGTCTATTTGCTGAGTTCCAGGGATGTTGGCCAGAGGGAAAACAAACACCTTGGTCCACTATTCACTTCATTTAGGTTGGGACTGACAGAGGCGTTTCTGCGTTTACTTTGTTGACAGTCCCATGTAAATTTTATGACTCTGAATGCGTGTGTGCGTATGTGCGGGGAGAGGAGGTTGAAAGTAGACATGATCAGCTCAATCAGGTTAATCTATCGAGAAGCTATTTTTGTGGCGTTTTGCCTGGTCCCTACATCGGCAAATCAAAGGTTGACAAGGTTCCATATAGAAGGGGTTCTGGGATCCTTATAGAAAATATTCTACCCAGAATAGGTTTTCGAAAGATGGAAAATAAGAAAAATCACATGGAGTTAGTCCCTTGTTCTTTCTAATAATGCATATCATTTCGAATCTAGCTGGTTTCGTTGAGGCGAACGGAATGCAAACAGACTATCAAAACTGACACATAAATACCTTTAATTCTTCTATTTTCTTTCTTCGTTCTTCCAACATTTTCATCTAGGAGAAAGAAAAAAGGAGTTTCGAATCTTTTGTATAGGACGATATATGGATTGATTTCGGCAGCACCGACTCTCTCCAAATTAAAACAGATAGGAAGATAATAATTTGTCAGCTGAGAAATTGCAGTCTTGGTGCGAAACTCCCAATCAGATTTTTCATCACTTGGTCTTTAATGCTTGGCAGAGATTGACCCACACGCATAACCTTAACCCCAAACGAAGTGAACTTAGCCGTCTTGGCCAAATTTCCCATTGACTTAGTTTTATATTGGCTATAATGGTTAAACAGCAGAATCACTGGGAACTTGTGTATTTCTTGAAGTTGATAATATCCTAATTAGGAATCATCAGCAGTGCATATCCACCGCGCCCGAACTGGGACGCGAACCCGGGACGAACGATTCTGAGTCGAACGCCTTAGCCATTACGCTACCGGGCAGGCTCCGAACGGTTTGTTGAACTTCAGCACATGATGTCCGGTAGCGTAATGGCTAAGGCGTTCGACTCAGAATCGTTCGTCCCGGGTTCGCGTCCCGGTTCGGGCGCGGTGGATATGCACTGCTGATGATTCCTAACAAGGATGAAACAGCTGTACAGTGCTTCCATGGTTTCTTTATGCTGAGTTGAGCGATGATATCACATGGTGAATTATTTCATGTAAACATTCAATCTCCTACTACTAAAATGTACTAAAATATCCTAATTATCACTAAGATTCTAAGGTCTATCGCCAGAGCCAGCACATGAATCCGAACCAGCAACCGAACACTTACGAGTTGGTCAAAAGGGTGTAAAGCAGTGGATGCATTTTCGAATTCAACAAAGAAAACGGAAATCAGTGAACACTCACTTCGCGTTCTCGTTTGGAAAACGGATCTAAAACGACATGGTAAGAATGAAAAACATTTGACGTTAAAGGAGCTAAATGTTACCAGTCGAAACGTCGTCTGAACTGAATCACTTTCACCAACAATGACCTCTGTGCCACGTTCATCGCTTCAGAGAATATCAAAGTTCATTGGAAATAACTGAATCTCCCTTTCATAAGCCAAACAGATTGGCGCGACGATCTTTAATGTAGGTGCAGAATAAAAATCAGGTCCCTAAGATGAAATTCCCAGTCGTTCACAAAGAACAAAAGTAGCAATCCTCAGCAGACCTGGTTCTTTCTAGCCACAAATGAGAATACTACTGAAAAGCATGCGAACGTAACACCCAGAGTGACTGGTCCCAAAACATGTGAATATTCCGAAGTGCGTAAGTAAAACGCGTTGTTTAGAATAATCGCCGCATTGACAACAGTTCCAAAATGTCATCTGGCCGACTTCACTTCCCATTCTCTGAACCTGTACACAATAAGGAATTAAAATGATGGGAACACCTCCGCAGTGGGGAAAGTGCAAATAAAACAACGAGAGAAAAGTAATTCCTTGGTTTTCCATTTGCCTAGCGTCCACGTTCAAAATAACCCGAAAAAGTTGGAGCCAGACTTTTTTGAATGATCCACGCAGACTAAGCGCTAAAAGAAACAGCTTATCTTTCATAACGACTTTCGACAGCAACAGTTGTTATGCAGCGAGGCCTGAAGCAGAATTTAGCAGATTGTTTAAAAATGATAGGTGTGCCAAACAATGTTTAGAAAACCATTCATCAAGAAACATCAACATCTAACTCGGTACCAAAACCACGGAAACACCGCACTTCAACTCCACCCTTGTTAGGGATCAACAATGAACACGGCACGAACATCGGATGGACAATTGTGAGTCGAAGGACTTAGTGGCTTTGCTAACCGAAAAGGTTTTCAATGACTGAATAACCTACACCACATAATGTAACATTTATCCATCAGTGATGTTGCACGGGCAAAATTGCAAAGTTCTTTCCCGGCAGCCTAAGTACAACGAAGAGTTTGAAACAATGTGGTCATAACATGACTTTCACGATCCATGGGTTGCTTTCTGATATCTTGCCGTGAATGGCCAAGGAGATTAAGCCGGTCATCTAGGACTAATTGGCTGATGCCTCACATCCACGGTCAATATGTTTGAATACGAGTAGTTAGGCAGTCACTTTGGTCTTTTTGCAACGACATGAGCCCATAGATTACTACGTGTAAATAATAGGAAGTGATAATACTCAGAATCTTGCACATCACCATGAGGCATCTTACATTACACACCAGGGATAAGAAATCGGCGACTCCTCAATACCCAGAGAGTACCAATTTGCACAAGCCTGTTAAAAACGTTGACTACAGAGTGGTCCAGCTGAAAAAACGAAGCATTGAATCAACCGACTCGTATCCAGCAGGACAGTCAGTGTCAAACCAACTGAACCAGTGAATGAACTAGCTGTTTCAGAAGAAGTTGCACAGCAAACACTTAGCGAACTGTTTGATTATTTATAAATGGATGGGACAGGTAGGCTTGTTTAATTAACGTCAAATTCACCATCAGGTATACTGAATCGAAAGCCATGTTTTCTGGGGGATAACAATGAGACAGACTAATGGTAATTGGCAAGGATATTTCATCCTAGAAGAATCTGAAAATTAACATGATATGAGTAATGAACAGATGACCCTTAACAGGCATTTTCCTTGGCTGAATGGCAATCCTGTGCAGTAACCAGAATCCAAAGGCTTAATCAAATGCAACAGAACATTCCTGTCATTTCCAGGTAAGAAAGATGAATTTCACACTTGTCGAGTGCACAGACATGGTTCTTTTTTATGTAGTCCACGACTTGGAACAGCCCCCACTGCTAAACATTTGTGAACAGTTGCAGATTGCTACCAAGGGTATCGCACCAGAAAAACAAAACCCATTCAAAATAAACTGTCCAGTGCCTTTAATCTTTGGAGTTTACCAGAGTTTTCGCAATGGTTTTTTAATGAAAACCGTCGTGGTACTTTAACCGCCCTAAGTGGACAGAAAAAATGCCAGATTGTAGACTGAGTTAAGTGGAGCTAGAAACAAAAGCAATGTACAACTCAAGGAGGCATCATTCAGATAGCCCATAAGGTAAGCACTTTAGATTCTGCTATCTGGCATGACCAGTTAACCATTCCAGTTCCAGGTAGCCCTAATAGAACTCTCGCCAATGCTGAAAACGCCACAAAGATGCTTTCGGAGACTGAATTCCCACCAGCATCGTTCGAAATAGTCTAGACTACAGAATAATGGTGAAACTTGGAGCTCCTGGTCCTTGATTTCTACGCTATGTAGCAATGTATATGAAGCCTTGTGGACAATATCAACATAAAATACCCAACGGGCAGTAACGGCCGCCATGCATATTTCATTGCAAAGGGTTGCTTGCGGAATTTGTTGCGCTGAACACGTGTTCCAAAGGCACAAACTGTTTTAATACCTGATTGCATGGCATTATTAGATAGGATTTCACTAACCTTACTGGTTGAGATTATTTGTAATCAAACAAGAACGAAATTAACGTTATTTTTGTGCCCCTTATACATACAGCCCCCAACAGTAATCAGCGTGTTTCATGGCCCTTAAACCCAAATATCTTCCAAAAACCAGCTGAATCGATAAACTCTGCATGCAGTAAGCTATAAATGATGCATCGGTTACTACAATCCGCCAGGATGAATTCAGGTCATCGTACCATTGACTTGTTTGCGGAATCAAGTGGGCCTAAAATTCACTGGTGCACACAAACCTGCCCATACCTTTATGATTCATACGCGCTGGTTTTAAGTTGCCACGAGCAACTCAATAAAAGATATAACGTGTCGGATTTAAGGAGACACGCTAGAGGAAGGAGACATTTTTCTGATGATACATGTTTGGTATATAGGATAAGGAGAACTCACCTTCCAGTTGGTTCAAGGGTCGCGGTGAACATCCCAGAGCAGCGGCCACACCCATCAGGTAGCCGGCACCACGAGCACGGTTCCGCGCTGCCTCGCGTCGCACCATTAGAAATTCTTCCACCAACTGGGCACGTTTAATTGCACCTCCGGGTAAAATTGCTTGGTTTGCGACAGGTCGTTTTAAAGCTTTTCGCGTTGAGATGAGTAAAACGAATAAACGAACAAATAAACCAAGGTTACTTCTCGAGATATTAGAGTTTAGTCACACTAAAATTGTTTTAAACCAATTAAGAAGCTGGAAATGATTTAATGTTGAGAAGTCCGACTATGGAGGACGTTAACTGTTGCGACAAATGGTTTGCCGAAAAAGCACATTTCAGCTACCTGAACGCAGACTGACCGTCTTTAAAAGACTAACTATCGAAATCACTGGGGAGTAGCGAAATTATCACTAATATTTAAGGAGATCGAAGAGAAAACCCAGCGGTTGAGAAGATTACATAGTCAGTTAGACTGAAAACATTACAGGTTTCAAATATGCATGCTAGTATCTTTCACTAAGTAGAACAAACGACGATCGTCCGTGTGGTTTAGTAGATGGCGGAGTTTAGTTTACTGCACCCTGCAGACATCAGTTTACAAACGGCGTTCCATTAGCCATCGCAACACTTAAGAATTTTCATACTGGAACATCCTGGTAACAGTCCCGCATAACCCAGCAATGTAAGCCCAACACTCATAAAGTATATTTTTGACAACATCACTTAGAAGAAAGGAAAAAAACTCGATAAAATGCCAGAAGTCTTCCATCCCCTATCAGTCACCTGGGGAGAATGGTTTCAGTCGTCATATTTGGTAATAGACTCCATCCAATGCGCAGAATTCTATACGCAAAGGGACAACCCGAAACCCTTTAGTTCTTTCTAATTTTAAACACCAGGACTTGCTGTGAGGCTATTTGAATTTTAAATTGTTAAAATTGGCTTTAGTCAACCATGATTAAACTACTGATAAATGAAAGAAAATTTTCAGTTTAAATCTGTTGCTTTACCTTTCCTTGTACGAAGCGTCCTCCGAATGATTTATTGACCGCTTCCACGGAGCTTTCTAGAAGTTTCTTTCGGGATGTAGGAACAAAATTTCCCGAAAAGCACACGACTTCTTTTACGGTTATTCCTACTCACCAGCCTGAATATTCGACACTCTTCTGCCCATACGTTTGCATTCCGAACCCGATTTTCGCACTAGGATCTCATTAACATAAACAAGCGTGTGCATTGATGGCGGGCCCATTTATGAACCCTAGTGCTGATTTTGCTGGAAGGATTTTTTAGATTAGCTAGGCATCACCTTCAGAAAGAGGGCACATGGTCCAAAGTTGCTGAAGGTTGTCATTGGCTAATGGACGAAAACCTTCTTACAAATCATCAGTGGGATTCATATGTGGACCAAGTATCGATGGACATTTTTACTTGTGCAAATGGGGAAAGCCTGCACTAATGTCTGTCCACAGGTAAACGAAAATCTGTTGACATTCGAGTGAACTAGATTCCTTGCAGTTAAAAAAAGTTTTTTGGTCCGGTGCAAAAACCAGTGAATTTCTTTGGTGGAGTTTTTCACTTTTTGGCTGAAGAACGCCTTTGTAAAACATGGACTTAGATCAATAAAACAGTGTCACCTGCCTGGGTCAAGTGACAAGGACTGCATATGACGGACTGGCCGAACGGAACATTTTGATATGGAAACAAAATCTCACCTTGATCGTTTAAATTCAGATCCACTCTACCCAAATGACAATGGTTATTCTGTTCATTTGAGATTTCTTGTTGATCAGATTTTGGACAGTCCAAAAGATCACCAAACAAGTTATAATGTCCCTTCGGTGTCTGGCCTGTTAAGGAAAGAGTTCAACAAAAGGTCTGGAGTGTGCATTCCATTACCCGAGATTAAATCTTATTTCAAAATCAGAAAATTCTGAAGCATCATTCATACTTCCACTTAGTGCAAGCGTGTGCTCGTGTGTGCGCGTCTTCGTACATGTGCATCGTTAATTATCCAGTGAATAATTTGACTATTCATTTTTTCCGACATAGTCAAGCATATTTCACGGAGTCAAGGTCAGAAAGAACAGAGGACAAGGAAGAAAGTTCCCTGAAAACCCTCGCAAACCAACTGATGGAGAAAATTCTAGAGGATACAGTGGGAATGCACTATCGGTCATCTGTTCCGTGCAAGATTTTCCCCGATCTTTATGCATTCAATCACAAGGTGAAGCAATAAATTCCTTGGCTACTCAAATAATATTTTCAGGTTCGTCATGCGTTTACCCATGTCATAAGTTAGCTATGACGAAATGGGTGAAGGGAAACGTGGAATAGTCGATTAACAACACATTTTCAATGCATCATTCACTGACTTCAGTAAAAGTCGAGCGAATTCAGAAAACTGTCAATTCAGTTTGAGAATGTGGCGCCACGGTTGGTTTCACTTTATTTTGGTGCATCTCATGGACCAACTGATCCCACGGTTTATCGACGGGTAGGGAATCACACACTAATTAGACCTGTCCCAGTTCTGCTCAGTTGTGTTTTATACTTCACACGCGACCATGAGTTGCACCAGGTGCAAGCCTGACCAAACAGAATTTTGCTCTTAGGGCTAACTGATAGTTTTCCAAACTCAGTCGATCATTTTTAACCTAATTTGACAGTATAGCAAAAAATATCACAATGGTATTGCATTCAGGGCCAGTTATTTTGCTATCGACGCTGCTTCTGATTGAAGCTTATAACTGTACCAATTAACTTTACTCCAGTTCGATCTGTTAACTCTTTTGGCAAATGAATGTCAAAACAGGCAAATGATCAGGTAAGGGAAAATTTCAGTCTAATCGTCACCCTTCCCTGATAAACACGGAAATGAAAAGTTTTCTTTGATCTCGTTTCTTGATGGAGAACAAAAAATTCGTTTGCGCAGAAAACAACAATAGCAATTGTGAATCCATATTATAGAATCCTAGATGAAACTGAACTCACTTCTCTATATCCGATTCTATTGGACAAAATTTAAGTAAGACAAATACGATGTGCAACATCCAAGGATAATATGGATTAGTGGATCATTTAAAATGCTTGTCAAGTAGTAGTTAGATGAAAAGCGATTATCTGTACTCTTATTTTGTTGGTCGAGTTATTCGAACCTCAACATACGATGGAACTGTAAGTGTGACAATGGGCTTCGAAAAAACAAACAGCTACTAGCAACAAAGTTACAATCCGATGACACATGCGATGAGGCGAAGTCAAGAAATTTCAATTTCATTCTGTGCAACCATTAAATTTGCATCAACATACTTTGTTTGTGGTTGCTACCTTAGAGAATCATCTGCCCAAACGGAAAAAGAACGAAGAATAATGAAGAACCGACTGCAAGGTAGCAGGTTGAGGAATTATACGGAAGAAGACGGGCTTCGAACTCAAGAACGCCACTGACCACAACACTGAGCCACATCACTTATTGTCTTCAACCGTCTCCTGTGGAGATCTCGTGAACCCCAATCCGGTGGTCTAACTGAACCCACACGAGATAGTCCACCGGTTAAAATTTTCATACATTTTACCTGTCATAGACTGGCCACTCCGAAACATCGTCCAACCAGTACCTGCCTCGAAGAACAGCGCACAACGAGACAACCGTTCTGCGGGCAGGCACAAGACATGTCCCAATCACCTTAGCCTATTCTCATTCACCGTCTGTCCCAGAGACTGGACCATAGGATTCAGTAAGTCACGCCTAACTTTTGAGTTACTCACAAAACTATCCCATCGTATTCTTTCAGTAGCACGAAGACAACGGTATTCAAACGCCGAAAGTCTTCGCACATTTGCTCTCAACGATTATGTTTCGGAACCGCGGAGTAATTCCGTCCTCATCGTCACCACGTAAACTCGACATATGATCAATAACTGGGTGTAACTCCGACGGCGCAGACGTCACAAATTATCAAATACTAATTGGGCCTTCTTATGCGCGTGGACAATTCTTCCGATGTACGACCACTAGGTGAGATACATCTACTCAAGTAACCAAATCTATCCACCTCACTCACTTTTTCCTGCAAGAATAAGATTTTGCTTCAAGCCCATCCATCCTGCAGCAGCATTTTACACGTTGAAGGTGCAAAACGCATGCCAAACGTATCTGCACGGTGGCTTAGACGTTCCAGGAAAAGCTGCAGGTCACTTGGGTCTCCACTCAGTAGAACAACATCGTCAGCCTACTCGAAATCAAACAGTTTCCTGTCTGACTAAATATCAATGTCACCGTTCTCCCGTGATGATAGGACTATCTTCATAGCCACCTCAACGATATGTGATAGAAAACGTGTTAGGAGAAACTCTGACGAACGCTGCTTCTCGCGGTGGATGCAAGTGAAAGATGGTGGAAGCACGAAATTGGCTTCGGCTCTTCGTATACAAAGGCCTGAACAGTGAAATGAATTGCTCTGTTGTGCCTCTCATTGAGAGCCTGTCTAACAATTCTGGACGATCACCTAAGTCAAACGGTGTTTACAGACCAAAACAGATAGAAATCGTGGGTTTACGAAAGGTTTATCTACGTTCTAAGAGCTGTCGCAGATTGAATATCTGATCATTACCTGATCAGTCTGCGTGGTTCCTACATCGAGGAACCAAAATTAGGAAAGTTCTCCGTTGAATGGATGGGGCGATATTTCCGCACGGGAACTCAGAGGAGGTGCGTGTTTATAACTATCCACTCTGCTCAAGGCATTGGGTACTGTGGCCCTGTTTATCCTGTGCGATGAGCGATGTAGTGTTAAAGTAACTGTTGGCGCTAATCATGAGGTTTTTGGACTAATACCACTGGGACGTCCAGCCACTAAGCAGGAGAACGATTATAGTTTCAATCCAATGTTTTTAGTACTAACGAAAACTTGTCTGCAAGGGAGTGGGGAATGGTTGACTGGAAGCCCACCCCGTTGGACTAATTGATCATCCGATCAGTTATTCAGTTAAGTTGACAGCTTAAGTCATCCTCATTCTGGAGGACCAGAAGACTACTTCGTCAAACTTCTACCCTTTGACTCTCCAGGGATGACTGGATCTTCAGCTTGAGATAAGCCATATAGTATAGCAAAATTACGAAACCCTTAACCATTTAGTATTTTGAGTTTGGTAGTTTCGGGATGATTTCATGGAGTCAATTTGCCACTTGTCGCATTATTTCAGAAGTATTTCAAAACTAGTCAGAATGACTATCCGACTGGATCATTCAGATCTCAGGTCACTTACTCCTGGAACGTAACCCACCTTACATGGCATAATGGGACAACTACCGTAAGGTGCACTGGTTATCTGTGCTTTGTGGTCTACAATCTGCGAACAGACTTGTCCTTGGCAGGTCTTGTGAAAGAAAGACATTTTTTCACCCAGTTCCGAATATTTGACAGTCCCGTAGTAGTGTGGCTAGTGGTATACGAAATCTAGTGTCGCTAAGTGAGTAAATTTTATTCTTTATTTGTTTGGTAAAATTTCACTTATCTCATTCCGCTTTGGATAACATTGCTAAATCTTTTTAACACAGGGGTAGTTCTTACCGTCAACTCTACGAACATTAAGCTGGAATCGAGTCTCTCGAGCCATGGCCTCAGCGCGCATTCGTTCCAGTGCTGATTTGTACCTGTTATAAGCATCAGCGACAATCATTACACTGGATGGTTTCCCCACGGCCATCGACGGCTGAACAGCTGAAGATATCGCTGGAACAACTGATACCTGTGTCGGTGCTGGTGCAGGTTTGTTGGGTCTGTCCAAAGCAGGTTGCTGAATTGAAAAGTGATAAGGGGCGGAAATCATGTGCAACGAATGTACTAAATGGTCAAGTTGATTTATAGGCATTAATCAACTAAACTGATTTATAATTGCCCATTAGGATTTAATTTATCACAGCTGTCGTTTCATAGACAAACAAGTAAGCCGTTCCTTTGAATCAAATGAGCCTTGAAGCACAAGGGTTCTATTTCCAAAACAGCTTTTCTAATCCCCACCTGGAAAGGTATTTTGGCAGTGATAGATTAATATCATCAACGTATGAATGAACTGGGCATTGATCGCGGATGGAATCGGATCTGCAGATGAAGATTCGGCAAAGCTCCGTTTCTTGGAATTTCTGCTCAATTTGTACGGCTAGTGCTCTTTCAAAAAGATGTTTTGTTTTGGGTTGCTTCCAAGCAGCAACCTGAAGCAGAATCCGAGAGGCGGCCAAAAGATTATCGTATTCCAATTGTCAGCGGAAAGGGATCAGACGAATTACTATACAAACAAGCATCAAAAAGTCGCCCGAATGATTGCTTTATGACACCAAATCCAGTCTATGTAAAAGAAGCATTTGATTGAGTCTATTAGTTTTCATCATAACTTATCCGGTAGGTTCGGGCAATAAAAATTTTGTTTACTAGTAGTAAAGAAGAGCGATTACTTATCAAAATACTCATCATGTGATTTCAATCCTCAACTAGCAACATAAAAATGAGAACCAGTCTACAATTACTTTATCCTTGTTAAGAATAACTATTATGAATTACAATAGTGTGTAATAACTGCATCCGGTGAGGACGTAAATCTGGAATGAACGATTATGACTCGCACGTCAAAATCATTAACCTATCCATGTCGGCTAAATAGGGAGACTACTTTCTACTGCGTCCATCTGTTGTTGATTTTACACGGTCACAAACTAGTACTCAAAGCGATCGAATCCGATGGTAAAAGAATTTGCACTGTGGAGCCTAGTTACAACGATTGTTTTACAAACTTATTCACAGTGATTGGCCACTTGATCGAATAGGACTGTAGGAGTAAGGATTTACTATGGAACTGACTCCATCAGTGCACTGTCAAAGGGTTTTGGTTGACTGATATAATATTAATAACACAGCGTTGTTGGTAGATGTAATGCGCCAACGTTTCGACTACCGTGGGTAGTCTTTCTCAAGGCAAGTTTTACAATCAAATTTGATATTATATCATTCACAATAAAAACCAATACATGGCGCATCGATTTTTCGATACACTCCTTATGTCGTTTGGTCCGGATATTTACAAACTGGTTACCAATCGAATTGCTCTGGGAAAAAAGGTTTTGGTTGACCTTTATACCAGCAACTACTGAAAGTAAAATAGTGAGCAATGGGTCAAAGAATTTCAGGTAATATTTACTTGCTACGGAGGACGAGAGTTTATGAATGCAAGGTCATCACTAAATCGGGAACTTAATCGTAATACCAAGCATCACTAGAAATTTTGTGAAAGGCTCTCGATGCTCCCAAGCTGAGAAATCTAACTCAATAAACTGGACATAGTTCATAGGTAAAGGTTTCATACCTTTCCGGTATGCTACAGAATGACCACATCCACCAATTTTGAAGCTGATAACTGCCCCCGAAAACAGCTTCTGGTGCAGAATTTCATTTGTAACGATTTTTCCAGCTTCTTTAGTCCCAAGTCCTTGCAAAAATCTATCCTGTGGCTGTAAAACGCTGAGACATCCGTGTATGATCACACCCCGGAAAATCACTCGAAAAGATGGCAGAACGAGTGTGAGGATAAATGGAGCGTAAAACTCTTCGGGAAACAGAAGGCTTTTTAACAGAAGTAGCCCCAAATAAGAGAACGAGGTTTGTTTTATCTAACGGGTATAAAGGAAATATTTTCAAACGGGTTTTCCTGGACATCCGAATTGCGATTGACTTTAAATGATGGGAATATGATCTTAAGGAGGCACCAAAAACCGCTTATCAAAATCATTTTTGACACACTGGGAGTCCTGGATTGATGAAATATCACTCAAAAGATCCGTCTATTGATTATAATCTCTCAGTGCAAAAATTCTTTTACCCGCCCGGTAGCAGTTATTTGTACACCGGATAGACGTCCTACATGAAAAAATATGGGGTGACGTTGAGTGAGTCACTTTGTAAATTATTGCCGGTTCTTCATAAATTTTGTCTCTACTAACTGCAGGGAACATGATACGGTGTCCCACATGGGTGACATCTATGCTCCCGCGGTGGCCAAAGTACAACACACATGAACTAGAAATCCAACAGGGCCACGAGTCCACGTAGCCTGTCGGAACGGTGGTGTTCCTGATACAGGTAACCAATAAATTGTCTTGTTCACACCCTAAGGCTTTCCGAATGAAGCAGCCTGCTCAGCCCAAGTACGTTAACCAAACATCGGTAATCGATGCGGCCAAGTTTTATATATGAACGTGTCCTGCAGAACATATCACAGCGAAGCAATAAACAGTCCTGGGATTCACGGGGTTGCGATCCCATGAAATCTTGATCCGCATGCAGCTAGCTGCACTAGTTCAGGAGCATTCCCTTGAAAGTGAATAGGATTGGTTTGTAACCCAAGCCTATAAATCTAGCCGTTAAAAAAGAAAGATGTATGGCATAAATCTAATCAGTTATAATCCAATTCGCGATATCCTAATAAATCCAGGAAATTGAAAGGCCAACTCGAGACCAGTGGAGGAATACACTCGACACACTAGAAACCGTTCTCAGTGAGCGAGGTGGAATGCCAACAGCTTGTGTAGCGCACTGGTCGTAGATCACCGTATTAGTTTTGGTTAACAAGCTTTTATGTTGACTGATATGTTGATTTGCCTACGGTCCATGGTAATTTCTTTCTGGTTTTCCAAACCGGTCACTTAACTACTTTGGATATACGAAAATACTGGAAAGTCCTGATTATTGGCACCTTCGTTATTAAGCCTACATAAAGTGATATACTCCTGTTTCAAATTCCGCCATCCATTAACTCTGCTAGAATGTAGACCGACCGTTTTTGACTTCCCAGTGACTCTAACTATAGTGAAGAGGTTCGGCCCTCTCTTCCGATTACCCGAAACGGAACTCATGAAAAAGAAGACATCATGCGTACATTGGAAATGTATCTTCGGGTTCAACTCAAGTTAGAGGTTACTTCAATTATGGCCAACACGAATCGGTTAGGTATTCGACTGGAGCAGCAAGTAGATATTATGGCAATAATACCATACGGCCGGCCGTATCATTAGAGGAATTTATAAAGTCGACTGATCTTCACGCAGGAAATAATCATGAAAATATGATCAAGTTTGAATTGACCTGTCTTGTCTAGTGTCCTAGATTCAACCTCGGAGTTAGTGATAAAAATCCCCTCACCATATTCCAGCGTTAATATGACGGCGAATGTACTTGGACAAAAAACGCCTCCGCATATATGTGTCCGCGGCGCCGACCTTACAGCTAGACCGATCTTGCTACTGAATTGAAAACTCAACTTTTCAAAGGTTATCGTATATGACGCCAAGCCCATAGATGTCTTAGACTTGTGAAAGCTAAGTAAGCCTTCGTCACGCAACAACAGTCTAGTAGACAAGTAATTACTTGATGAGATGTAAAAGATCACACAAAAGGACCCATCTTTTCCACTGAGTTCTTCATCCAAAAGATCACGTTTCGGTTTGGGATCATTCCAGCCCTACAGCAGCGTTACACACTTCTGAACATAGTGCGCTTCTCTATTTAAATGAGTTATGTTCTTTAACTCCCAAATTCGTAGCCACAATCATTAAAGGTACATGTTAGCAGTAGGAGATGAAAGGTTTTCTTGATGTAATTCACTAAATGACGTCCTCGCTCAACTCACCATGAAGAAACCATGGAAGCATTGCACGGCTGTTTCATCCTTGTTAGGAATCATCAGCAGTGCATATCCACCGCGCCCTAACTGGGACACGAACCCGGGACGAATGATTTTGAGTAGAAGTCACCTGCCTGTCGATTGCTGTGCGCTGGCGGCCCGTGGCCGTGCAAATCACTGACGGATAGGTGCAACATCATTATGCAATGAATTTCAACAAACCTTTCAGAGCCTACCCGGTAGCTTAATGGTTAAGGCGTTTGACTGAGAATCGTTCGTCCCGGGTTTCTAATAAGGATGAAACAGCTATACAGTGCTTCCATGGTTTCTTAATGGTGATTTGGGCGATGATATCACATGGTGAATTATTTCAGTTAAAGTGCTTATATTTGGTGAACATAATAATAACCGTCTGCGGTTGGTACTACGATCGGCAAATTCTCAAAACTCTTCTGATGTTTTCATTTTCTTTATTGAATAAAGCATTGTTTCGAAAGTGTTGCAAAGGAATTTCTAAAATCTGTAATTTATTTGAAATCTTGTCTCCGTTTTCTGGTTGTTTTGTTCGTTCAGAATGATGCGCCATTCTGTCCATATTTTCAACACATCGCAACAGTGTGTGAACTGGCGCAAAATGGTGTACTGTTTGGTGCACGAACCGGATCGAAAAAAAGCAACAAGAAAAGCTAGTCAAATTTTCTATTTCCGTTTTCCATATTCTGAAACGAAAACTGGTGTAGTTTCGTGGATGCTGTCTGCTGTCTTAACTTACCAATGTTGGATCCGCAGGTGCAGCTGCAGCTGGTGATTGTAATTCGGATTTCGGCGGCCGAACCTCCAGAACGGCTTTCCATCCAAGCTCTCGTGCGCGGTTTCTTGCTTCTAACTGCAGCAAAATTAAGAAGAGTGGTACAATGTCTATTTTTCCAATTACTCATCAAAAACTAATCTTTGTTTTATATCATGCTTTAATATACACGCGACTTATTTCCTGTGGTTGCTTGGGCATCGTTTGAAATTTTCCGCGCTCCTCCTCATAGCACCACAGCAACATGGCCATCAGGAATTACGCGACATTTCACGACACGAAATGCAAATATGTACCTAGGACCATTTTTTCCTGCAGTGAATAAATTTGATTATCAAGAATTCATTCTAAATAAGCTTATTCTCACCAAGTTTTGTATGAATTCGGAAAGATAAAACGGAATGTTTGAGCCAACTTTTAATTCCTTGAAAATTACCACTGAGCACATTGAGAAAACACAAGTTGGCGAACAAGCTCGTTTTCAGTGATTCGTACTCATGCCATTACATCACTATATATATCTTGACAAAATATTTTCACTATAGGAAGGATTGGATTAGTCATTTACAAATATGGGTGGGGAAGGGATTTGTGGTGTTAATTGTTTTGTTGTCTAGGGTTTGTATTGGGACGGGGGGTGGGCCAAGGGAGTTGAAGCGCAACCACAAATTGTTTTTGAGAACAAAGTGGAGGACTGTGAAGACGGATTGCGACAGCTTCCGCAGTGCTCAAGAGGCGACACTTTGCCAACCTGGATTGTTGACCTCTGACCTTATACAGGGTCCGGAAAGCTTGCGTCACATTCAGGGTGTGGTTAGTCTGTGCTAGATGTGAAACCACTGCGCTATTAAGTGACTTAATTGTTCCAGTGCCTAACCATGCCGGGTGGTGCTCACGGATGCGTTCAGACAAGCGCCTGGTCGTGCGGCCGATGTACATTGTCCCACAGGAACATGTGAATGAATAGATACAAAACGAGGCTGCAGAATCAGGGACTTTGTCTTTCAACCATAATGACACTACGGGGCGGGATTTGAACAGGATACGAAGCTTGGCTGCGTAGAATGTCTTATTGATAGCACTAGTCAGTCTTCGTCGTGCTATTTCTGCTAGCGTGTCACCTTTGAATGGCAGATATATGTATACCGGCTTTCTCTCCACCGTCGCCCTCCTAGGAACTTCCTGTTCTGTCTCCAACATCTTGTCGATTAATCTAATTGGGAAACCATTTTCAGTGAATACTCTTCTGAGCGTCTGCAGTTCAGCTTCAAGAGTATCTTCTGTGCATATTCTTTTTGCTCTGGCAATCAAACATCTAATTAAGTTCCTCTTCACATTAAGAGGTACAAAGCTGTGGAAGTTGATGTATTGCCCATTCCATGTGGCTTTCCTGTGTACTGATCGCCCACCCCCCGTCCCAATACAAACCCTAGACAACAAAACAATTAACACCACAAATCCCTTCCCCACCCATATTTGTAAATGACTAATCCAATCCTTCCTATAGTGAAAATATTTTGTCAAGATATATATAGTGATGTAATGGCATGAGTACGAATCACTGAAAACGAGCTTGTTCGCCAACTTGTGTTTTCCCAACTTTTAATCCCAATCTACTGTTAAGTCAACTGAAAATGACTTCATCCATATTCCTCTTCGGACACAAACTCAAACGGTTACACTCTATGCAATGATTTCTAACTTGCTGGTCAAGAAATCAGTGGGTCTAGCCATTTTTCATTTTTATTGAGTCACTAACAAAATAAGCTGACAACTTACTTGATGCCTTTCAAACAATTCATTTTGTCGTCTTTTGCTGAATCCCACCAAACAATTCTCCACCTTTTTCTTCTGATCTTGGTCACTGTTTGAATTTCCTGAGAATGGCACATTGTTTCCGACATTTCTGTATGGTGCTGGGGACGCAGAATCCGGACGACTGGGTCGCGTCACCTTTTTGATTGCTGCTATTTCTCTGGAAATGGTTGTAAAAGAACAGAAAACCTTTTGAAAGACCCCACACAGAGAAGAGCTTATCACTATCAAATCTTGGGATAATGTTAAACTCGCATGCAGAGGAATTGCTATCTCATTTCTTCCTAAGAAGGGGACAAGAAACGTCCTGCCAAAAGTCTTCATCCATTTGCCGTATTACGGAGATGAACGGCGAACAGTGCCCTAAGGATCAAAGCACAGAAATAAATGTGGTGCTGCTTGGCCAGATAAGGGGAGGAGCAATGCCTTAGTATATTGCCAAGCGGTCCAAAGCGCGATGGACCTTTCGACAATCGAGGGACCTTGTTACGGTATGCGCTTTGCACCCTCCAAATGAAAGGTACTTCCTTACGGCTGGCCGTACCCTGTGCCTGCACTCACTCTTTGTGGTGATCGTTTGCAGGTAGTCAACAGCGTCAAGTACCTCGGGAGTTTCAAAGCACTCAGAAAATTTCACGGAACGTTTTGCTACCATGATAAACTGCGCTGACAGACTCATTTTATCATCTCCATTCCTATCTTAGATAATGCGTTTTGCAGCTGTCACTCGTTCACAGTATGCGCACTTACAGGCACACAAAACATCACACAATCTTCGCAATACTTTTGTAGTGAAAATAGCTTATTGGAATCCGTTGGCGGACAAATTTTTGTAGTCAGTGTTATTTCCTCATTGGTCTTTTTTGCTTACTGTTCACAGGTGCATGGAGTTGTACCCGCAACGCAAAATCACGCGAGACGGTCTCGTAATTTCTGTGAATCCATTTTTCCTCCTGGGTCCACCATGTCCGTCCCTGGGACATCCTGGGCCAGGAGTTCGCCGGGCTGCGCTGCCCGAACGGCTTGTTAGAAGTGGCTGAGAACTTATGCACCAAATACTAGTCCAAATACTATTTCATGTTCATTTCATACAATCGACTTCGTTATTTGCATGTTTGAAACATGATCCCTCTTACATGGACACATTTTCGCATATGCATTGCAATATGAGCTGATTATTCGTACACTGCCGGTGTACTCAGGTGTGACCAGGTGCGCGCTTGGTAGATTTTATGGAAAGGATGCACGTCCTCAGAGAATTCCGAATATGTTTGAAATAAACCCTAATAGCTTTAACACAATTTCGAACCTTTTGTCGTAAATGTCAATTATTAGTAGTCTATCTTACATGCCATTCAAAGAATTTTGCACCAAAATTTGTGATATGCATCTGTGAAAAATTTACGCATAGAAATCATACGGATCCTCCCACCCTTTATATCACGACCTTTACAAATGCGATTCTCATACCAGGACACGTTCTGTCTTCCGGTTCACACCCTTTCGCATAAATATCTATGGGAACCCGACTGTTCCCTATCTGGCCCAATCGAAAGCTGGTCGTCAATGGCATTTTACACAATCTCTCATGAACATAAATGTTTCATTCTTCACCACCTTCGTTTTCCAACCTCCGTATCTCCTAGTATCCTTTGTGACTGGAAGATGGACACCTATGCAAAAGTTCAAGAAAAGCAATACAACTCAAGTAACGCAGGACATTATATAGAACGCACAACACTGATTACCTTATTTTATTCGGTTTCTCAACAACACTGATCTTATCAGGGAACAACTTAAAAACGGACTTTAACAATCCACTTCAGCATTATTTTATCTACTGTCTATTTAACAAGCTTAGCGCTACACCAACTTCAACTACGTATGGCAAAACACAAGTATGTGGCAGTTGGATATTCACCCACCTTGGAGAGAATCGAAGAAGTTTACTAACTTGTCTTCTCTTTTAAAGAGAGTTTTCTAGTTTGTACTTAACTCAACTACGGCTACCATTTTGATGTCTAGAGTGGGAAAACCATTTGCTTATTAAGCACCCATAAGTCAGCACCAAACATCGGAATCCGGCCAGTGACCTTGTGCTTGCCGGGCATATGCACTATCACTCTGCTGTCGAGAACTCGGCTGTCGAACAAGGGTCACGTTAATAAAGATTCACTTCTCCACACACCACTATTGTGGGAAACATGACAAATATCCTGGTTTTAGTCATTGGATTGGGCTCGTCGATTACTTTTCAAAGTAAATGCATAACAAAGTGAACACAGTCCAAACACGTTTTTATACATCAAGAAACGTTTTAAGACCACGCAGTGGGACATAAGCAAGCAGGGAGTAAACGGCTTGATTCCGGCTAGTGGCATATTGTTTTTGATCCAGAATAGATGGATGAATTTTCCATTCTATAAATGACTTGGCCCCTGAAAAAGACTGTGAAATTCCCAAAGGAAGGCAAATTGTTGTTGTGGCCTTCAGCTCATGTATACTGAAGTAATAGAAATTTAACCCCTTATTTATGGTCCACCGGTAGTGTACTTAAATCGATTAAAAAGGTAAATCGAAGTCGATTCGCAGTTTTTGGTCTTTCACGAGTATACTATTGCAAAATTCCATCTGGCCCGGAGAGGGCTGTACATGCCACAAACCCCGGGTGTCAGCAGTGTTAAATAACGTCCATTCACTGTTCCGAATCTCTGTTTTGCAGTTAGTCAATCCTGGCTCTAGATCGGTATCATTCGTCTTCACCAACTCAAGCGCGAAAAAACAAGCTAAACCGCCACAAAATCCCGTTTTACCAAACGAAAACATCGCATATTTGTAAGCTATTTCGCAACTATGCGACTATCATCATTTCATCGGTTGCCTGTGTGTCGCTCTGATTGATCTATCTCGTTTGATGCATTCGATTTGATGTAGTTCACGTCGTTTTGTTGTCGAATCAAGAGGACCCGTCTTGACTGGCTGGGCAACTCAAGATTTGACCTTCTCAGATGGCATATCCTCACTCTCGCTTTCGATTCACCCGACTGCGTCGGCAGCTGACGGCTTACGGCCAGAGATGACCTGGTCTCTATTTGGTCTTTTCAACTGCATTCGCCCGCTGTCTGTAATGATCGGATTTCATCCACCTCCGTGTATTGATTGCTAATTGCCTGACACGGTCCTTCATCACGCAACCGTAGATAGCCGATGAGACAGCTCCATCACACTTAGGTGCAGCTTTGATTAAATTGACATTCTTTCACAAGTATCCGTGAGCTGTTCACCTTGATGGTGCTCGATTTTCGCGTACGGAGTTTAGGCTCCACTTTGCATACATTACATTGGTCATATCATGACTTCGAATATGCATCACCGGACACGTTTCAGCAATTTCGAATATTGATGTGATGTTTGGCCTAGTTTGATGGTGTTAAATTCTGTGTGATCACTTATCTTAATGTTTACACGGCAGAATTTCCATTGCCAAAATTTGCGGGGATGCAAACTAAGCAGCAAGCTGTGCAATCAACCAGGTCTGAGAAAGAACACGTTTGCAGCAAATTTATGGATTCAAAATTATTATTCCATCGACACGACATCATTATATAATCGATTAAAATGTCAGATGAAACATTCACACCTCTTCGGACAATTTTAACTAAAACACTGGAGTTCTCCTGTTATTAGCCGTCATCTTCGTCATCATCTGATCGCGCAGGTATTATAAAATTGTATTTTGCCCAAATTTGAACAGAGACCATTCGCCTCGAAAATCAAGGCGGAAGATGCAGAAAATTAGTGAGGAATGGGATGGGAAGAAGATAATGTGTATGACTCAGCACATATAAGAGCTTATCTATCTTCAACCTCCACATCATCGGCTATCCATCGGGACCCATGATTTCTCTGTGGGCTGGATGCTACCGATTGCCCAAACCGCAGTAGAGAGTGGACTTAGGGAACCTTGCCATCAGCTTTTGACCTGATGGTTTAACTCACAAAGCAGCAAGACGATCTGAGGGTCACGTAACCCACTGAGGGCCGGCGACTGATTGCTCAATCCAGGGGCCCTCTGGATGGAGTTAAACATCCTGGATGTCCAGTAAACCCTTCCTTCACAGCAGACGGTGAACATACCTCCTCAAGCCCCGTATGCCATCCGTAAAAGGTTTAGAATCAAGGTCTAACCATCAGCCCTAGAATGATTACTAAAAATCAGTTAACCGGGTTGAAGACACTGGACATTCCCTTTCATCCTGACAGATTTGTCAAAACACCTCAGCCACGAGAAGGCAATGAGCAAATCTTCCTCAGCACAGGCTATTTGACATGTCATTTGGGAGCATTTCGACAGGCATTCAGCACGAGTAACCAACTCAGAGCTCAAGACCTTCCACCTCCGACCATGCTGAGGCATCTGAAGGCCAATTTCCAAGGAGGTTGACATATACTGATTTCTCCTTCTAATCCTACAGTTTGCGGATTTCTGAAAACCCGGAGAACGAAAACGACTCAAGATGTAGCATCCGCATTCAAATAACCAATGAACGCTACTAAAGCATCAAAAAGCTATTTCCCACTGCTTGGTGCATAAGTTAAGTAAACCATTGGCAGCCACTTCGAATAGCTAAGTGGCTGTGATGCCTGACGTATCAATCCCAAGTTTGTATTGCAGCTTAGTTAGTTATTACTCACGAATGCAGCGGTACTGCGCTTCCATTGCTTTTACTGGTGAATTTGATGTAGACAATGCATGAATGGTCAAAAGAAACGTGACCGGTTACGAGTAAGGCACGAAAAGAAGCACGTGCATTCAATCTGCAGATCACTTTGAAATTCAAGCCAATCACAAGCTTACTATCACACAGTAACTAGTCTTATGTGATAAAGTTTGTTACACCACGTGCCACTGCTGTGATTTTTGTTTAACTCGGATTTTGCTTCACAAAATAGATTTATCAAAATACTCACGTAGATTTTGGCCTCTTGAAAACTTCTGCTTTGTTTAGCCTCGAGGTGGGATTGGAAATGGATCTCTTACAATTGCTAGAAATGGGCGTTCCGGCAGAATGAGGTTGACTCGAACCGTTTGCCTTGGATTGCATTTTCGACCGATGCAGGACAGTGTGGCTGAATTCTTCAGCAACTTGCTTGGAGTATGGAACACAGAAATTATGAAAGGACGCATGAAAACCTGACAAAAATTTACCCTTTATTGATCCTGGGTTTTTTGCGAAGCGGACAGGCGAATGAACAAACGCCTATGGATCGGTAACGCAAAGTTATTTATCCGCAGTTAATTCACAAACGGACTTTCCAGTTGCAATAAAGATGCAAACTGAAAACATTTGGCAAAATTATTTGAAATCATATGATCAGCGCAGTGAAGTTTAGAAGTGTGCACTTTAAAACATTTTACGACAAGCAAAAATGATTTCTCAGTGTCAATGCACGAATCACTGTTGACAGCGGTTTCATAAAACTCAATAAGAATCGTCCGCGGCGTCCCAACAAGAGAAATCAAGTGAGTCGGGCTACCAATTTGCTGGGTTATCGGAAACGGAGCAGAATGATGCATAAAATGCTAACACTACATAAGATGGTGACTTTTCATGGTCGCATATCATTGCTTATATAACGACAAAATCCTTTCGATGGATAATGCAAACGAACTACATTGCTTGACTGCTTAACGGATTTTCCTGGTGGGTTTCCAGTACTTTTTAAATGCAAAAGTGAATTTTGTTCTTGAAAGGAAATATTTAGATGAAGTAGATAAGTTCAATTAATAGAATATTTACATTTCATTGGGTGATCGCATATCAGATGAAGTGTCTGTGCATACTGACGACTTGATTGGCTGTTGCTCACTTGAAGCTTCTATGACTTTAGCATGGAATCCAGTTATCGATCGGTCTGATACGACCGCGTTGAACAAATGGTCGTGTACTGATTACAATTTTTGCACGGCCCATCCTAGCGAGACCACCGACAACCGGTGACGGATGCATCAGACGCAGGCGCGACGTTAATCAAGCTGACATCCCCACGCATACACAATACGCGTCCAAGCCAACGAAGAGGATTTACGACAACTCCCTTGACAAGGGAACAATTATCTTCACCCAACACACGACCACTCACCTGGACATTCTTTATCCGATGTTCTCACCGGACACGAGCAATGCTTCGGAAACATCGGCAGTCGAACACGGAAAGTGATCGGGCATCCTCTAACCGGAAAGGCCAAGTGTCGCAGCCGTAAAGAGGAACACTGTGAACTGTGGCATTCACACCGTTTGTCCGGAGGATGACCTGGCGGTGCTACAATTGTCGCAGGCTCGTGAAAGCTGCTCTGGCTTTCGCAATTTGCGATATGATATCTTCCCCAATGTCTTCGCTATTTATGGACAGACTCCCAAGTTATCTAAATCTATTGGCTGCCTTTAACCGTTTACCACAAAGAGTGAATTCAGACAATGCTTGCTCAGAATGTCAGACCTTCAGGAACCAAACTTCAAATAAGATGAAGGATTCGAATAATTTTATTGTCATTAGGAGCATGGAGGATGGAAAAACGATTAACTAAGAGGATGAAACAAATAAACTGTTTTGTAGTTTTGTTCGATGAAACTCAGGTAAGACAGCAGGATTTCGAAAAAAAACTGATTCTAACCTTCATCGCCGTCATAGTATATATATATAGCCTTTCTTCAGCCCCGTAGATTCTTGAGGCTTCAAAAGCACACAATGTTTACTCGTGTATACCATTTGAAGGTGGTCACGAAAAAGGCGAAAATTATCGACTAACAACAAAAAATGTCAACCTTGAGTTCCACTAGCCCAAAGGACACGGAACGTACTATGTCACAAAGATATAAACGACAATAAACGGACCGTAAGTTACAATCAAACAACCTCTCCCACCACACTCATTTAAAAAAGAAACATCTGATTGTGTACTGTCACGAAAGCAAGGTATCAGTCAGAGCGTCTACACTGAATGGGAGGTATCGTGAACCCAATACAGAAAGCATTAGAATCTCACTTGAATCAGGATGAACAATACGCTCTCTTAAAAAGTATTCAAAAATTTGTGGAATGATTTTTGCCGCTTAGTCAGGGCTAACCCAAAGAATTGAACAATCTGTACCGAAAATTGTCAAACTGAATGAACTTTGGAATAATGTTCCCACCTCTTTTCGCTCTTCAGTTTGCTGGGTTTAGTATAATTTTGCGCTGATATTTGTTTTGAGTTGGAGTCACCTCGGTTTCAACCAGAATTATTATCCAAAAAGCAAACCGGCAGAAAACTTATCTGCGTAGCCAACGTCACCGGTCAAAAGTTCAGCCTAATTGTGCACCTGTGACGAATAATACTGTAAAGTAATTGAACGACACTTGTAGCTGAGCTGTAATCACCTGGGAGACGTATTCAGAAACTATGAGGCGAAGCTATTCGGTGTGATTGTTTAGAAGTCGCAGAAAATAAACCACATGGCTATAGACTAGATAGCAATCTAGGAGACACTGAGAGCCATGGCTCCCGAAAACCATAGGAATATCGCTGAAGTAAACACTGTTCAGAGGCCCAAATTATGATGAAGTGGCAGCAAAGATTGAAATATCTCGGTCATGTTGTTTGAACTTTGTTGTTCGCGGGCAGTCGAATTTAGCATACTATGATCAGCACGTTCCTGGTCAACTTTATGGTTGACTTATCTTGTAAAGTGATTATGAGAAGGATTCCTTATTAGCAATTTATTCCATTTTATAACGAGGCCGTCTGTCAGCAACACAAATGCAAAAATCCGTATGCCTGAGCAGAATAGGGGAACTGCATTAAAGCCGCCAGTGCAATACTATGAACATGAACGAAGTGTTGATAGTATGTAAAAATGTAACTGATAAACCGGACTAACGAATGGGAAATATCCCCCAGGTTGGGATATGCGAGATCCCACCAGTGAATGATTAAACCCGATAAGCAATCTGACTACGTGCTGCAGTCAGTGATTCAGTTACTTTCTAACTCTATTTCTATGCATAGTTGCAATTTGTAACTTTTCTCACCATTCTTCTATTTGTTTTGCTCTTGATTATAAGAGCTAAACGTGCATACGCGAATAAAAAGGTCTAGTCTCTACCGGGGGACCGAATAGTACAACAGCCAACAACGAATACAACTATGAGTATCGCTGATCTTTGTGAGAACGTTTCTTAATCTCCAATTATGCACAACGGCGTCCTTCCACCGTACACATCAGTTTGTGGCTCTTTTGATTCCCATAACTCTCCGTCCCCCCACGACTCCCTCACAGTCTCCGGGTTTTGCAGTCAACCTTGCTAGTGTTAGGGTCACTGGAATAAGTCCACTTCCTATTCTGTCGTGTTCTCCAACAGTTACTATTAAAATCTCACCAAACCCGGTGCCGCCGTCCGATGCAATTCTCCCACAATTTGCTTCAAGCTGACCACCTTCAGTGTGCGAATACTGAGGCGTGTAGGTCATCAGGTGAACGACGACGAGGTGCGTGGTCGTGTGTTGGGTGCAGACAATCGTCCTCTGACTGAGATAATCGCTCTTTTTTGCCTTCGGTGGCTTGGATACGTATTGCATATACCTGCCCATAGTCTACCTTTTTGTGCTCGTTTTGCTCGTGCTTGGCAAGGCTGGAAGAAGCGATGTGGCGGTTAGATTATGACTAGACGCAGAAATATGAAGAAGTTATCATCAATTTTGTCCCCGGTTGGTGCTTCCCGCCTTCTTGGCTAGGGCCTAGCATATGAGGATTGTTGTTGGTTGTTACTGTTGAGAGATTTGATTCAGAACCGATGTTATTGGCACGAATGCTTTGTGACCCGTTCGTAGAATTCATCCCCATTAAAATCATCGGTACGCAATGATTCATCGCAAAATGTGCCTGGTGAGAACACAAAACAGTTGGTTTGTAATGATTTATTATTGTCTATGTTTCCCCTTCTGTTATTTCCTCCTCCGTAGTCCCATATATATGTAGTTGCGTTGTTATTGCGGTTGGTCTCAAGCTGCTGTATAATATGTAGATACATTGCGAATAAAAATGTAATGGTGAACTCTCCGTTGAGGAAAATTCATTTGTACTAGTAGTGTACTGACCTTTCTTTTTTGTTGTCCTAATTTGGAGAGAGTTTGTGAGCACTTTGATATCCGGACACAGTTATTGAAACTTTCCTGCTCTTATGGAGATACCGAAGATTTTAAGGTTACTTTGTGATAGTTTTGTTGCCAAACAGTGTGACTATCGCTTTGGAGACCCATGCCCCTCGATAAGTTTGAAATGTGGATGAGCCGCACAGCAGGAGGAAAACATGTTGTAGTCACTAAGCCAGCCAATTCGAATAAACCTGATAACTCATGCTGAAGCAATGCACTTCTAGTCTGATTGTTCGTCGACAGCATTGTCATATTCACAGAGGCCAACAGGCTCTTATTGTTTAAGAAATACTGTTCGTAGAATTCATCCCCATTAAAATCATCGGTACACAATGATTCATCGCAAAATATGCACGATGAAAGTGCGAAAATATATGGTTTGTTGTGGTATATTATTTTGTAGCCTTTTTTATGCTGTCTTCCTTGAATCTTCACTTACACCTTGTTGCGTTCAATATATATATTGACTGTGAGGAATCAAACAAGGATAGACAAAGCTGCGTTAGTTTTTATTGGGATAACATGATGCAAGACTAAACTTAAATATAACTACGTGGAAGTTATAAGTCCCATTTGTCAAAGCTCACCACCTTTACTTCCACTGCCTTATCCGGTGTACCTCTTTGTCCCATTGTAAGTTCACATCAGCTGCTCCAAATGTTTTGATTACGGCTCTTATATGAAGGTCATATTCAACATGAGATAGAAGCAGATTACTTATGGGGAACAAAGGGGCACTGCCGAAGCAAACGGAGTGAAGAGATTTTCTTGGCATTTAACATGCATTATTTCTGTTGTTTTCTCAGCAACACTCCAGTGCTTGCAGTCACATTTAGCTCTGACTTATTGATGAGCAAGTTTGAAAGCATTAAGGTTTTTTGCTATCCTTGATCTCAAAAACAGGCAGAAAACTAGAATCATTATTGGCTAGATAGACATATAGCGTAATAGGCCAATAGGTCGCAGTTGTTACCGAGTGGAATCTGTAGTGGGAAGTATCTCATGTTCCGGAAGAAATTTCGGTTCAGAATAAATAAAGTCTACATATTGATTATCGTTTTGTCATAATTACTTGAATTACACAACCAAAGGTAACGAATAAACAGAATGGAAAATTTACCTCCTCGGTCAGAAACCGATGTATTCGTCTGGCAATGAATGGTTTTCTCAAAATCGCAGAAATACCAGGCCTCTCACTAGCAGTATGCAAAGATGAAAATTAGCATTTCTTGAAAAGTAATCACTGCCTTACCGCGGATTTCTTCGGAACAGCTGTGAGATGAGGCAGCGTAATTCGTAACTGTACTTCGGAGAAACTGGTGGATATGTGCCACTTTAAGAAGAACAATTAGGTTTGGAGTGGCTTTGTTTTCCACCCTGTAGGCACTTACCGTATAATCTTCAGCACCAGATTTTTCATGTTTCCGGCTTCAAACTTTCAGAAATTCAGTCCATATTGACTGTTTCAACAAGACTTACCGCATGTTTTAGCGTGCTCATCTCATACAATACACATCCCAATGCCCAAATGTCACTCTTATGATTATACGGTTTGCTCTCACAAATTTCCGGTGATAAATAATACGGTGTCCCGATACATGTGCGGGCCAAGTCCAGTGTATGGTTTAAAACCTTAGCAATACCAAAGTCACCCAGTTTCAGTCGTCCCTCAGATGTCAGAAAAATATTCTACAAAGCAAATAAACCATTCACGATCATATCACTCTTGGAATAAAAACAGTTACTTGAGTTTTTATATCACGATGCAGTATCATTCGGTCATGTATGTGCTTCAGTGCTAGAGCTATTTGGGTAAAATAATCCAGTATCTTCATAGAAGGATTTCGTTGAAAATATTGATCATTTGTTAAATAAATTTAAAACAAACCTGAGATTCGGGCATGAGAACTCCTTTTTGAGCACTGATTTTATGAAACAAGTCTCCCTGATCGCAGTATTCCATAACAATATACAATGAGCCACAATCTGTAAAGAGTTGAACACGGTAAAACACACTCACCTTCAAACGAATCACAATAACGGACAATATTTGGATGATTCATTTTAGATAGTACTGCTACCTAGAAAAAAATGTGATTTACAATATGCGCATAAAAATGCAAAAAATACAGATTCAAACGCCATTTAAAGTTATTGACACAGCCGAAAACTTTAGTATACTGACTCAAAAAACAAAAATCTGATACCAGGTGGAGGCGAGAGGAACTATACTAAGACCTGCTAATAATACAGGTACATTTTTCAAGGCTTGTAGAGCTGCTGTCAGAATTTTTCACATTCAGATTTAATCAACATTTGTTGGTTTCAGCTCACCGTATATGGTAGCCAAAATTGAATTCGCCTCATCGTCGAGAAAGTAATAATGAAACATACTTAATTCTCGAAAGTTAGCTGGTTAAAAACGCACAACGGTGAAGCATTTAGTTTGGTGGCATAAATAATAGTAAAGTACACAGAAGAGTACGATCAGTGTTCAACAGTGTCATTCTAATGAACAGTACACCAAAGCTTATTTGATGTTTGGTCGGCCGGACCTAGTGAATGTTAGCCTGAGAAGACCGGAGGTGGTCCAGCGTTTAACATTGTAGCTTTTGACATTAAAGTTGCTAGCTGGACTTATCCTCCCCACTCATTTTCCAAGTTCGAAGTCTTTCATTGGCGCCACTCCTTGGTAACCATTGTGTGCTAGCATTGTAACTTATAAGAAAGAAGATAATTAGTGTTACCATTATTCTTTTTACTACTATTGTCATAAAAGTTTAAAAGATTGATTATCTCACCTACTCCAAAGGAACGATTGGTTCACTTGGAACAGTACTTCAGAGTGGTCGCAGACTTTGGACATTGGGTAAGAAAGGGAATCAAAGGCTTGCTTTTAAAGTTTCATGGGCCTCAAAAACACCCAGAAGGGAGAATAGTAATTGTCATCCATAACTCAGTGGACAGAATGTCTAAGCTGCCAGTATTTATCCATCCACGTGTGGTCATATTTGATAAATATTTGGCCTCTTGAAATGAAGCAATACATGTTAGGATTATTTCACCAAATGAAAACTGATTGTACGTTTGTTGCAAAACGGAAACTTCCGTTCTGATATCATTTCATCATTTGACGATCGATTCTATCTCCAATCAGCTGTCACTCGTTTTCACTCGCTCTCGCGAGAACAACCAAATCAGGAAGAAGTCAAATTTCGTTTATTAGTTAACTTTATTGTTTATTTTGGTTTGCTTTGGTCAGCACTAACTGCTCGATTAGTCAGCTGCCTATTTCGGGCTATTATTACTAGGTGACATTTTCATACGGTGTTTCACTCAACCGATTGAGTGAAATACTCAGCGCAGTGTCACCGTAGTTGCATTGACCTCCAGAGTGAGTGATGACTATGTGGCTGGTAGCTGTGGATACGACTTTTCAGGGGGACTTCCCACCAAATTTGATAGAAAAGGAGTGATGGGTTAACGTTTGTTCCTCCTAGATAGTGTAAACCTTCCTGTCCATAATACATTTAAATAATTCAAGCATTAGCCTTTGGAAAACGCTTCATCTACGCGTATTTCTTTACGTTTTATTCATCAGTGTTTGTCTTACACTTGATATCCGTACGCATAACTTGGCACAGCTGGAAGATGACTTCTCCTACCATCTGATCACCTAAACTGACCCTTTTTTCGTTTAACCGTTGATTGGATTATCTGGTTTGATATTTCCTCCTTAGTATTTATTTGTTTTCTTATTCTTGTGCATTGTCCTCCAAATTATGCCGTTCTTAATCAAGTTTCAGTCAACTGTTTCAGCATTTCGTAACACAAACGAGCTCCCATTGGAATATACAGCCACTTGCATCGTTACCCCAAAGTTTAAGAGAAAACAACTTCGCTAATCCGGTCTACATTCTACACCGTCATTGTGACTAAGCTTGAATGCTGTCAAAAGAATTTGGAGATGCCGAACCATCTTGTTGGTTCCAATGACTTTTCCGCCTTCTCCCTTCTTGGTGGATTTCCAAACTATGAACATTTGCCAAGAATTCCGTTGCTCCATTGGACATTATCTATCATATGCCTCACACACCTCAGCCGAGAATCTGCTCTCACTTTGAAATATAAAAGCGCTATTGGGTTTAAATTGATTATTATCTTCTCTAAACTGTACATATTTTTCGATATCCCACTTATAACCTTTTGAATGAAATTCCCCATCCCGCTTTAGAATGAACACCCTGATTGTATAGTAGTAGAGATATTCTTGAAGCCATTATGAGGGACCAGGTTGGTTAAATGGACAGTGGTGGAAACTTTTGTTTTTCACCCAGAACATTTTCGCAATTATGTACACGATGATTGCTATTTGTTTCACGGAAAATCGACTCAACGGCTTGTATGTGGACATCTTTTTCAACTAGATATATACCATAAAATTGCTAAATTCGCTTCGTTGCAAGCTCCTGGACTCCGCTAATTTAAATCAATCCTCCATTGGGCAGATTTATCGTTCCGCTTCAAACTTCATCAGCATTTTGCGTGTTCCTTATCAGACTAGGAATTATACCTCTCTCGGTTTCTTTCACTATGCTGTTTCGTTTAACTATAGCTAGTACATCACACACCCTAAAATACAAGAGACCGAAAATCGATCAAATATATGTAGTGAACCGACACATTATCTAATGGTTTTTTAAATGGATTTCCTCTGGCTAGTTGTTGACTTTGGCAACTGGGGGTATTGCTCGAGTGCATACGTCTGGATCGCGCAAGTCGATCAGCGTAAATATTCCTACGGCCCCATTGTTTTTTCCTTCGGCATTTCCTCTGATATTTCAATTCAACCGTCCACTGAAATACCATAAATCTTTTCACACACCATGTTGGTAGTGATTCGGAGAGGCTGGCTCGTGGAATGGACCAAAAACTACCAGATTTGTGCCAAAAGCTCCGGGTCAAAATGGGCGTGCTGCATTTTGCCTACTCGATAGAGTTGTGCATATTTTCATTTTTCGGTATTTTATGCAACGAATTGTTCGCCGTATGATGTAAAGCAAAACTTGCTTGCTAAAGCACGATCATCTTCAGCAAATGCATTGAATACGTGAACCCAGCATACCATACCAGCGTTTCGTGACTATTAGTGACTTTTGCCGGCTAATTTAGCATCACAGTGTCTACTTGCACTCAACTGTGGACTGATCACAAGGAGGAGACCCTGAAGGTATGGAGCAGTTTTCACGGTAAAGTTTCGGACCTGCCCATTTTGAATTAATTCCGACCTTTTCCAAGCAACGACAATTATTCATGCAATCCTACAGATATTGCAGAAATGCCCTGAGTGTAGTACTTTTGTTTGGGTATATATACTTATCTAGTTCTCACGATTACTCTTGTAATCCCAATTTTGTGCACGAAGTTTTTATCAAATGATCACCTACCTCTTTACGAGCTTCCTCCCGTTCTTTGGGTGACATCTTCCGAGAAAGTACAATGTATAAAAAACAAATCGAAGCTCACTTTGCTAATATTGATTTCTTTAATTACTCGATTCACATGTTGTCTTTTACATCTCACCAAAATGGCTTTGCCAAAAGCGCCCTCTCCGATGTTCCGAACTTTTTCATAAGAATTAATTTCACACATTTCACAACTTGATATTCTGCATCCGAATTCTCTGCAATTCCTTAAATGAGAAAAGAAAGACAAAGTTCGGAGATAAATCGTTTTAATAACAATTATTACACAGTATATTCATACTCGGCAGTTTGGTGTGTTCAAGTGACTCTCGTATTCTGTGACTCCCTTATTGATAAGGAAGCAGTGCGCAGGAATTTCACTTAAATCAAAACACAGAATAGAATGCTTGTCTGCGCTCTTGATTATGGGGATAATAAAAATAACCATGAATTTCGATTTGCATTTTGGCCGGCGTCGTTTTCCCGCTTATCTAGCTCTAGCTTAGACAACTAGATCATAAACAATTAATGGCTTCCATGGGTTTCACCAATGGAGTGAGCATCGGTAATGCGCAGCGGATTAATTCGTTTCCAAAATTACTAGGAAAACAACAGTTCCTTGGAACTTGCAGATGTTAAATATAATCCTATTATTGTGGTTTCGAAATATCGACAAAGTAAGACACAGACATTTCAGCGGCCTTACCGTCATTTGTTCTGTTTATTAACTTCAACTGACTCGGTCGTGACGGAGATGGAATCTAGTAGCGCAAAGAGCCATCCCAAAATAGTAGATCAAATATCGGAAACCCGAACGGATAAAGCTTTTTTATCATGATTTCAGTACAACCACACCTTCTATCTGAATATAGCAGCGGCATAAAAAGTATGGTTTTGTCAACGCATAAAACAACGACAGAACACAATTTTTTGTGAGAACACAGTGGCGGAGCAGATTGGGGTTACAGCCTTCAGCTATTGTTCGGTGTACTGCAGCTTTGGTCTGCGTGGTATCGATAGTGAAAAGATATATGTTAACGAAAACCAAATAGATTATGAAGAACTATAATCGCAGGTATACTACAAGCCTAACCGAAATAATCACGTGAAGCAGTGTACTAATCTCCATATCTCCTGGTCATTTGAGCCCAAAACCTTAGAGACAGTCTTTCAACTAACTTGATCAGATATTCAAGCCATATTCAGGATTTGCGTACTTGGGAGTGAATATTCATCAACTGGCTAACCAAAATCTCACATACACACTATGTAAGCGCAAAGGCAAATTATTTACTGGCCTTCTCAAAATGGATCCAACTCGAAGGTGGTCGTTTCGGTGATGGTGAGAAAACAAAGAATGTTGCGTAAGCAAAACGAAGCTTTATTGCAATAGCGTGTAAATGATCTAGTGGTGCTTTTACTTAGACCAAAAAAGGAGGTTGACTGATTCGAAAGAATTCCATGCGAGATCATACCTTGTGGTTTTGGTTTAGTTTTTGCCGCGCTAATTGGTTTCGGTGCATAACAGTATGTTACTGGAGCAACTTCATTGCGGCGCACAGTAGGCTTAAGAAGCAATACGAGGAATATTCAAGGAGATATGAATAGCTAGTGAAGTTTGACACAGGAATAAACAAAGACGATTGAGGCATAACGAGGTTTGAAGCGTTTTAAGCCATAAACGACGAGTCATCCTATTTTTGAAATGTCTTAACGCATTGAAATTCAATGCCTAATTCTAGAGATTTCGGCCATTTTCCAATGGGTTCCTTCTACCCTAAACCTTAGTAAACTGCTGCCCTCATAATATTCGAACAAAACCTCAAAGGCATTATTATTTCAGCAACCCAAATGTTCACTTTTCTCGAAGTAACTGCATCGCTGTGAATTAGACATTTGATTAGAAAACTGACAATAAATCAACGCTACCCATGACACGTTTTTAGTACCTTATGCAAAGAAAATAACGGCACTGGATAATTTGCATAAAATCAACGGAGATCCGCTAATGAGGTCTGGAGATACATGTTTTTCTGTTCTTTTAGTCGATCACGATAGAAAGTATCGGAAAACTGGAACGGGTATGAGTCACACAAGCTTGCGTATTTTCTTTATTTCTTTCGACTTTTCCATTAGAGCATAGAGCGCTTGCAAAACATGATTGCTCGATGCCATCGTAATCAGAGGACATGAACGGCTAGATGCATCGTCTACCGGGACAAAGTGCCGAGTCGACGTAAAGCTGCGTTTATCATATCAACGAATAAAGAGCGATGTGTTATAGTGTGCATAATGTTTTGGGCACAGTAACACCCTTCGACGGTTTTCCTTTAACGCGTTTACTTGGGAATATAAAGCTAGGTGCGTTTACTTCTTGCCCCGAAGCTTTATCAGGATCGTATGCGTCTGAAGTTTGTCTCAAGAAAACCGAATTTATTTTGAATAGTGCATATGAACGGTAAGAACCACTTTGAGTGCATCCTCCTCTCCTCCCTAGAGCCTCGACATTTACTGAAAACAATAAAAAACCACCATCCAGAACTTCTCCCATTTTCAATAAACTCACTCCAGAATTTCCGGATGGTAGAGGGTATATATTTAACCTCCATTCGTGGGCGGTCCTTGAGACTCTTCTACTTACATAGGCTCCTTTTGCCTTGGATTGCCTATCAACTATTAACAACGTCAGTGAAGATTAGATTGAAACAATGGGCTGAAAGATCATCAACCTGGAGGTTTTGATAAGGCATAACATTTTGATTGTGTGAGTTGTTCATCTGGTGGAGATATATTGACAAGAAAGCGGGCATCCACCAAACTTAGACAGATTTGGAAATGAATAGCATATTTGTAATGTTGTGTAATAACCAGATGTGTGTTCATCAAGAACTGCCGAAGAAAACCCTATCGCAGAAAACAAATAAACTGAATTTAGTCATCCTTTTGAAATGCCTTGGCAAAAGATCGCAGAAAATAACGCTGTTCGCGCATCATAGTATTTCTTAAACAATAAGAGCCTGTTGGCCTCTGTGAATATGACAATGCTGTCGACGAACAATCAGACTAGAAGTGCATTGCTTCAGCATGAGTTATCAGGTTTATTCGAATTGGCTGGCTTAGTGACTACAACATGTTTTCCTCCTGCTGTGCGGCTCATCCACATTTCAAACTTATCGAGGGGCATGGGTCTCCAAAGCGATAGTCACACTGTTTGGCAACAAAACTATCACAAAGTAACCTTAAAATCTTCGGTATCTCCATAAGAGCAGGAAAGTTTCAATAACTGTGTCCGGATATCAAAGTGCTCACAAACTCTCTCCAAATTAGGACAACAAAAAAGAAAGGTCAGTACACTACTAGTACAAATGAATTTTCCTCAACGGAGAGTTCACCATTACATTTTTATTCGCAATGTATCTACATATTATACAGCAGCTTGAGACCAACCGCAATAACAACGCAACTACATATATATGGGACTACGGAGGAGGAAATAACAGAAGGGGAAACATAGGCAATAATAAATCATTACAAACCAACTGTTTTGTGTTCTCACCAGGCACATTTTGCGATGAATCATTGCGTACCGATGATTTTAATGGGGATGAATTCTACGAACGGGTCACAAAGCATTCGTGCCAATAACATCGGTTCTGAATCAAATCTCTCAACAGTAACAACCAACAACAATCCTCATATGCTAGGCCCTAGCCAAGAAGGCGGGAAGCACCAACCGGGGACAAAATTGATGATAACTTCTTCATATTTCTGCGTCTAGTCATAATCTAACCGCCACAT
>LUCM01003860.1:98849-164028 GCA_008360955.1 Fasciolopsis buskii
GCTTCTTCCAGCCTTGCCAAGCACGAGCAAAACGAGCACAAAAAGGTAGACTATGGGCAGGTATATGCAATACGTATCCAAGCCACCGAAGGCAAAAAAGAGCGATTATCTCAGTCAGAGGACGATTGTCTGCACCCAACACACGACCACGCACATTGTCATCGCTCACCCGATGTTCCCACTAGACACGAGCAATACTTCGGAGATATCGATGGTCGAACACGGAAAGTTGCCGGTCACCCTCAACACGGACAGGCCAGGTCTGGGAACCGTAAACAAGAACACTAAGAAGTGTCTCACTGTATACTCTCTCACTGAGGGAAAGCCGGATGTCATGTCCGGGCCAGAATTGTCTCAGATTTTCAAAAGCTGTCCTGGCTTTCGTAGTCCGTGATGTGACCACTGTCCCAAAACCTCCGTCAGGTGTGACCAGACTCATGAGGTACTTGAAGCTGTTGACTACCTGCAAACGATCACCACAGAGAGTGAGTGCAGGCACAGGGTAAGGCCAGTCTTAAGGAAGTACCTTTCATTTGGAGGGTGCAAAGTGCATATCGTATCGAGGTACAGCCATTGCCAAGCAATCAAGCGCCTGTTGAATTTTATTTCCATTGTCGCTGTGCAAAGTTATATCATCGGCACGCTCTAACTAGAATTCTCTATTCTTCGAGAGAAGTCCAACTTCATCGTCTGATAAATCGGGGAGAATGTTCTACAGGGAATCCCACGGTAGCGCCGAGAAGGGAAGGGCATGCGAGGCAGGTTTGCTGTTCTTTACTGGAGTCAACACACAGTGGAGAAAACCGGCTTTAAGCCCCAACGCGACCTGACATATGACGGTACAACTCTTCTCAGGTACTTCATTCACCAGCAGTCATTACCATATTGTAGACCTATCAACGGAGTCAAATGCTGCGCAAACGTCCAAGAACAGGATGACTGTTCGTCAGTGAAATTAAAGCGGTGCCCTATCACTTTCTGGAGGAAGTAGGTTTGTGAACGATACATTCGCAGTCATCTCACAACCCAGGCGTCCCTCACGAGTTTGTGCTTTACACCTGTTGCACAACCTGCAAAGACTGACGGGCAAAAGCAGCTTTAACACTTTTGCGACTGCACTTATACCCCTATGGTCAGCGCAGTTACTGCGCAAGCCCATTTTGAGGATAGGGACAATGACGGACTCTGCCTAAGAGGAGGAGACTTTCTTATAATGCCAGACTTACTAGAACAAACTTTACAGTTCTCTGGCCAGTTTCACTTTGCAGTCTTTAGATAGAGCTGGTAAAATATGCTTTTTGTCTTCCCATGGTTTGGATTTCCCTGAGGACCTCCACTTCACTTTGCAGATCTGTTGTAACAGGCCATTGGGGGCTTGTCTCAAGAGCTGAGGGAGGCTCTAACGCTGAGTGCCGGCAAAATTGGACTTGTGAGTGTCCGCCCGGAGTATAGGACGTCGCTACTGGTTGTCGATAGACGAACTTTAATATCAGCAGATCCTTTCTCTCACACCTACCGGTGGCTCAAATAAGATAAAACAGCTCGCGAGAATTCCTCGTGGTGGCAGCATCTGCCATCTTCAAAGCTCACTAAGACCACCAGATCTCACGATAACTATGCAAGATCACAGCGGGCTCATGTCTCATTACGAGTTGAGGTGGACTGGCGTGCCTGAGGAAGACGCAGAGACTTAGCATAAATCCAGGGCGCCACAATGCTACGGGTCAGGCCACAACTAATTGTGCTAGCAGAATGCAGTGATCGTTGAGATGGAGAGGATCCTAGCTTTTAGGCCAGCATGCTTCAAAAATTCGATGAACTTGTCGAATCAGATAGCACGTAACGATCAGGGTGAGATTGTAGCGTACGTCTTAATCGCTCACGAAAGTCCTGGGTGGCTTAGATGATTCATTTTGATTGGAATTGAAGAAAATGCTTCACTACGTTTACCAATGTCATAGATGGCCCCAACAGTTGCATCTAATGATGATACACTGCGTGTCAATATCAAGGGGCTCTAGCAAATCAGATAAACAGAGCTGATGATCTACACTCATCAGTGTTCGTATGCTGAATATAGGCAGTTTGAATGGACACTGAAGACGTTCGGCACGCAGATACCAAGGTATGTGAAACGGTTTACAATCTTTAGTTCATCTCCGCCCAGCACCAAGTTCGGCACCGCTGTCATCCAGTCCTAGTAACAGCACTTTACACTTTGAAGGTGCAAAACACATGCCAAACCGAGATATAGAACTCGAGAGTCTGTCTAGCGCCCGCTGTGCATGGTCCGCGGATTCGAATAGGCACACAACGTCATCTGCGTAATTCAGATCACACAGCTTCTCGCTATTTCCCAGGCCGTTTCCTACATCTTGCTGACCTCCTAAAGCATCTTCCATCACTTCGGCCATGACGAAGTTGAACAAGAATGGAGAGATGAGACACCTTTGTCCTTTCAAATGAACTTGATAGCTCACGGTATACCCTCACGCGATGATAGGTATGCAAGCACAATGCTCACAACAGGCTTACGATCTCCGCTGGCATAGCCTTTCGGTGGAGAGCATTGAATAGTGCTGGTCGATCTACTGAGTAGAACGCGTTCTTCAAGTCGAGACAGACCACGATCGCAGGGCGGTGGCGGTGTGTGTGTGTGTGTTGGATTTGGAGTAACTGCCGAAGAGTGAATGTCTGATCGATGCAAACTCGACCTGGACGAAATCCCACCTGATGTTCGCGAATGTTATTCTCGCCTTATGGTGTCAAATGACGTAGCATTATGGGAGCTGAGATCTTAGTAACTATCGGAATTAAACTAATCCTACGATGATTGCTACAGTCACTGCGTGTGCTCTTCTTGAAGATGGGTATAATCAGTGACTCACCCCACGATAACGGAATCCGCTTTTTGTTGGAAATATCATGAAGCAAGGAGATAATTGATTTCACTAGAGCTTCCCTACCCAATTTGAAAAGAATTGGAGGAAGGTCGTTGGGTTCGGCTGCTACTCCCCTCTTCAGAAACCGGATACTCAACTGCAATTTCACTTTTGCTTGGATCCAGCCTTCGTCGTCTACCATGGATGAGCTCTCCATTTCTGTTGAACACGACTTCATTAACCGAAGTTCGCCACCCACCGCTGTCGCGCAGAAGCTTGAACGGTATCTGACTGTTACCTGAAGCGGCCAATTCCCCCGCCAGTTCGACTATTTTGACCCACCAGTTTTCGCGATCATTCATAAAACTTATCGGCAAGTGATGCTGCAACTGCCGACGTATTTCATCCACTTCCTTGCAGTTAGGAAGCTGGTGGTTTTTCCCCATTAGGCCCAGCGACTCTTGCGAGATCTATTGTCTTTGATGAAAGCTAGATCTAGGACCACAGGCAAAATCTGCTGTCAGATGCATAGTCTGTTCAATTTGATCCTACTGCTTGTTTTAATAGCTGCCCGTCGGAGTTCTTAGTTCATCGGATAGTTTTTGCTCATAGCTGTTGCGAACAGCTGAATAAAACAGACGTTCGACAGCCAATCCGATTTGTGGCCTGCGTCGATGGCCGTTGAGCTGAAGCGGAAATCGTATTAAGACTAACACATGGTCCGAATCAACGTACGTGGTCCAGTACGATCTACATTTCCGAACAGAACCGCGCTAGCGGTAGCTTACCACAATATGGTCGATCGGACTCTGACTACCCGTCGGGTTAGAGCACCATGTCGCTGTTCCACGCGAACTGTATCGGAAATCGGTACTAGATAGGAATAGGTTATTGTCTGCACATAACTGAAGAAGTCTTTCTCCGTTGCCTGTCCGCTGAGCAAGCAAGGCGCATTGCCCACCCAAACAGGACTCCAGCGCACTCAGTTTTTCAACTTGTGCATTCGTGAATTCGACTTGCATTCCGACTACCGCTGTTTTGATCCATTCTCAAGTGTATTTTGGTATTTCTATTCACTCGTTCGAATAAACAGGAAAACTGGTGCAATTTAGCGGCTCTCTATAAAATAAAATATTATGTAAGGTAAAGTTGAGTGCCTGTTGCTTAATACAGCAGAAATGTGTTTAATTACAACCGGTAAATGCAATGAAAACTGCACTTTTTGTTTGTCATCAGTGTTGTCGGCTAACAGCTTTCAGTGATCGGCAGTCCATAAGCTGAGAAAGAAAATCTTGAGATAGATGCAAAAATGGATAGATAAACGACCATCAAACAAGATACTTTATAAAGTACAACTGATTTTGAGCCGTTTTCTAAAATAAAACTGCGTTTCTACCGCTAATTTTATTCTTCAGCAGAATTGCCGTTATTATAATGAGGTTTTGATGGCCAAGATTAGCTTGTAGATCTTAAATGTTTCACCGGAATTTGCGACGCTCAAATTCAGCGATAACTTGCATAAACAGGTTGAAGAAACAGGACTGGGTTCAGTTATTTTTGTTATTTCCGGTTAAAGACTTGGAAGTAGTCGCATCACCAAGAATTATGCCGAAAGTCTGAAACAAATGCGTTGGTAAAATCTCCGTTGTTATCGAATCCTTCCTCATTAAAAAGGCACAAAGTAATCGATTAAGATATCGAATATGCTGTAAAATCCAAAGAAGATTGGAAACTGGCACTGTTTGACGTGTCGGTAAAACAAAATGCCCGTGGCACATTGGAAACTACAGTATACCGCAAACCAATATAAACAAATCAAACTTTAAGCTTCCAAAACAATCGCCCAAATCACTTAGAGAAGCAGCGCATCTGAAACATACTCAACAGAGCCTAAACTCACTGTAACATACCAGAACTAAGGAAACACCAAGAAAACTGTCTTTTCAAGTTGTTTTAGCGAAAATGATATCCAAAACATTTCATAAGAATAAGCTTGTTTGGGAAAAATTAGGCAACTGACCAAACAAACCAATCAGACAGGAGATTCACTTTAACACTTGCGAGGAAATAACATCAAGTTCGTTTTAACCCCATTAATCATAGTGGCTGATGGACCGTCCAAAACTTTGAAAAGACTCACAGTAAAACTAAAAAACGACTCAAAATAAATTCAAATACTCAAACCCTACAGTGATAAAACTAGAAGAACAGTATCCAGTCGAATGCAAGAACATAAACTGGCTATATATAGATTAACTCTCTTTCCTATATGTCCACCAAGATGTAAGTTTAGTTTGGATGTAGTTGAAATTCCCAATCAAGCAACCACTAGGCATGCAGGGAACCCCGGTAACCTTTCAATCCCTCAGTGGTTAGACATCAAATTGGATCACATGTGCAGCCGGATGGATGGAAAGCCTCTCGACCAGGCACGGAAGCCGGGAATCGTATCATGCGTAATCATTCATAAGCTTAAATAATTTATGTGGAACCAAATAAGCGACCTCGTTTTCAAATAATCATAATTTGGAAAAGAAAACAACGGTCCACAGCTGAAAGGATAAGACTATTAAACCCAAGCATCATTCCCCTGGGGTCAGAGGTCAGAGGCCAACTGGTAAAACAACCGTACAGTTATGAAGTCAAGGTTAATATCAACAATTGACCATGCAATCCAAAATGGTGATTAAATATTTACAATATGAGCTCCAAGCTCGGTCATACTTTCTTCACAAAAACGAACAACCAACGTAAACCCCCAGCATTGTTGAGATTACTGTGTACAGCTTTGATAATAAATATATTTCTACCGCTGCACAGTATCTACTAGTTTCGTTCTTGACCGCATAGTTGTTGTCCGCCCTATTAAGACAACTTTGGGGTGGTCATAACCGCTTTCTGTCACTAATTTTTCGTAAATTGTACCTAATTGTCTCGTGATGAAAGGCCTTAAACTCATGTAAACGGCTTCATACAGCAATGTGTTAGCGGATAAATATGTGAGCAAAATTTCTTCGCAATGGAGTTTTAATGCCTGCTAAAATATCTTTGTCAGCAGATATACCTGAGCATGTCCGCGCAGAAATTCCAGTTTAGTTCTGAACAAGACATTGTTACTTTGCATTCTTTATTTGCATTTCCTCCACCATACGCACAAACACTATAGTATTTCTAAAACAGTTTATTCGAAACACTTTATGCAAGAAAAATTGGTAGTATTTTATTTAGGTTTGCGGCAATTTACTAGAGCGACTCACAAGTGGACGTCCAAGAATGGTCAGGTACTTTTCAGCTGCACTTTGGTTACCTGTGGCGCTGCTTTTGCAAAGGTAGCCGGAGGTCAAAGGTTCGGGATCCCAAGCGGAAAATCAACCTTTCGTGAGACCAACCTGGGCATCTCAGTGGTGATTTTATTTCTTCTTTCTTGAAATGTTTTAAAGGCAGGGGTTTGAAGGTTTATGATAAATTTATATGCCCAAGAAGCACAGCTTCAAATCGGTCCTGTCGGCAAGAAAAATAATCTCCAAAGAGTCTTTAATAAAAAATTAAGGGATGGTATGGTAAGTAAATCGGTGCAGCTTTAGTACAGTTTACTACATCGACAATTCAACTTCTCGTAAACTCTCAAGCTTCTGGCAGCACAAAAAGCACACTTGAACTTAAGACAAGATGAATTTTCGCCTATGATCCAAAAAATGACTCCAACTTCTTGCAAAGACGGTGATCAAAAAACCGCGACATTCCGTCTATGCACTGCTTCTCCTTGAGAAGCATTCCAAATATAAGCCACTTTCTCCGTGAACAGTCCCCATTTCACGAAATGGAGACCTTCATCATGCAACTAGATGAACAGATTCTAATAAATTTTACTGGGCAGATTTTGCACTAATTTCAGTATATAGTGGGTGCTATTAGCAGACTCGTTTGGCCAGCTGATCAATTCGTGCCGATGCCGGTCGATCGGCATCATTACACAGTGACACTCTGGAATTCACCCAACCGTTTCACATTCTTACTCGTAAAAAGATATCCTAAGCATCCCACCGAGAGGGAACAGAGATGCATGCCTCAATTATTATAAAAAGCTGGGAAATATATAATGCCGATACCACGGCAACCAAATATTTATACCCTTTGAAGTTAGCGGCAACTGCTTGTCAAGGTCCTGCTAGTCAGCTCTGTTTGGATGACTGGATAGTTAAAAGTATTGCGTAGCATCGAAGCTTGGAACCCAGTTGAGATTTCCCCGAAGTTTTTTTTGTCTACTCTGATAACGGAAGCACCGGAAAAGAAGACTGTCTTTTGAGATGAAGAGAAAGAACATCATTTTAGTCAATGCAGCTGTTCATCCGGCAGTGAACAGTTTTCCGGAAAGCTTTCTCTACAGACTAAAAATGTCTGGTTTCTCTTAAGGACGAGGGCTGATTTAATATGCTTCCAAGACCGACAACATCAAGTGAACGTGCTGAGTTGAGTCAATGAAATCCGACATCCTTGAATATAGTGTTCTCAACCCTCGCATCCAGTTATGTTTAATTCAGTTCAGCGGTCATTGAGCGAAAGAGTTTCCTCCCTCAACTTCATCGATATTTTAACTGCAAGTATCTCCAGCCAACGGTAAAAGACAACTAATACCCCGTGATGACTGCCAACTTGTTTGCAGCTGAATTAGTTCGCCTCATTGTGATGAATACAACAATACCTCTCCTAATACCAGAATGACCCCGGCTACCTCAACACATGAGCTTCAATATTTTTAACCGGGGCACCTATTCTATGCATCGTCAACATACGCTCCAAGGGTTGGCCTAAGCTCAGTCAACCCCCTCGGCCGTAAAGCTTGACTATTCACTTTGCCTTTTTCCATTCCTCGGTGGGCGCTTCGAAACTTCGAGATTGCTCGTCCCTACTATAGCCGCACCGAGAGCAGTATTTGCAAACTGCCTACCTAGTTATTTCCCTCACACGGCCAACGTTAGTTCGGATTAAGCCACTATTTGCCTGTTGTTCAATAATCACCGTATTCACATGTTAGCACCCAAGCCAGACATTTCTTTTGCGTTCTAGATCCTGCATTCAGAATATACGGGCTGTCACTTTTCAAGCTCACGTATGAGCAGCCTTGAATCTGTTCGCTTCTTGCTCCTCCTAGGACGCTGTTGACCTGATCTCGTACTCTAGTGCTAGTTCGTTCAACCCAAATCAGGTCGGCTAAATTCTTGGATATCCCTTCTTACGTGGTTTTCAATGACTCAGCAAAAGCACTATTACTGCTGCCACTGGAATGCCTTGCGCACTTCCCCGGTGTTCTACCCGTATTGCTGCCTAAGGACAAAGACTGCGACGGCCAAATGGCGGCATAGAAGGCATTCACGACTAGGTCATTTGGCGACTGTCATAACTTATTGCAAAATCGTTTTCCTGGTCATAGCATCTCAAATTCCAGTTTACTAATAACCGCATATGAATGCAATCAGCAGTTTGGGAGTTCCATTTTCTCCCCGTGCAAAATGCTCCATAAAATTGCATCCTGCAAATAGCTTGGCATAGTCTTTGCTGTCTTCCTCCACCTTCTTTAGCACACTTACCGGCCATTTATTGCTGCTTAATGCGGCTGTCTTATCCCTCTTGCATGACGTTCCGTTTGGGCTTGAATAATTTCTATCGAACTATCATGTCCGCTCTGATCTTCGTTTCCTCATCTTAACTTTTCCGTCCATTACGTAGTGCTCATGACGTTTTTGAACTGGGGAGTTTGAGCTCACGTCACGTTTGGCGAGAGCGATACGCATATTTAGTGCGCTTAAACGCAAGATGACTCTTAGTCCGGTACTCACAAACAGTCCCAGGAAACTCTGTGCAGTCCTGTAACGCTGTTTGTCCAATTTTAACTTCTGACTAGCATGCTCGTTCAGTGCATATTACTTCGCGGATTCTGATCCTACTTTCGTCTGTGCCTCCTGAGTAATCAAAGTTTTCATTCATATGCACACACCTGCTGATTTCAGCCATTAGGGTTTCCGCTGTCTACTCCCAGCACAAATTCAATCTAGCCTTGTGGAAGCCTGTCACAAACTGAAAAATATGCATTGTTATTACTCAATAAGCTAGAATCAAAATCTGACAAACGCAGAGCGTAGTAACGATGGAGGTACGAACTTTCAGATAACGGCGCTGAAACCGATGCACCAGGACAGCAGAATTGAGGAATGGAACCTTGCCTGCCCACTGCGTTACCTCAGCGAAAAATCACCGGTCATTCAAGAAGAATATGATGTACCGACGTCGGATTCCGAGGGCACAGTTTTCCTGCGCACCTTAGCGTGCACTCATCAGGAGCAAGATGCTTCAAATTACAAGTCTGGGGCAGCAGACAAAATTTTTGCTGAGGAGACCAGGATTGGACTTACATCTTGCGGCGCGTTGGTGAAGGCCAGACCAGAAATCTCAGAAAACGATTGCGTTCACCATTGATAGGATACTAAGAGAGCTCATCGGAACGATTGCGCTCATAATGACTGACATACCGAGTTGAAATAATTAGGGTCCCGATGAGATAAGTTGAGGGCCACTGGCAATCAGAACCAAATTACCGCACAACGACAACTGAACGTTGGTTTACGGAAAGCGATGGGGCAAAAGAAGTGGAAATAAAACATTGAGGATCTGTTGATGATGAAGCACCTGGATTCTTCGAACACGCTCGATGAAGAAGTCTACACGTGTAATAAACATGTGATTAGTGGGGATTTGTGACGGTCGTTTATGGTCAACTTCCTGAAGTAGGCAGTAGTTTCTGAGGCCACTTGGACGGGCGGGCGGTAGAAGTTGAACGCAGCAGTTATTAATTATTGTCTAATTGATTTTGCAGTTGGTGTTGGACTCGCTAATTGTGCGTCCAGGAGCTGGAACATATTATTAGTGGGTATTCAAGGGTGTAATGCACTGCTTTAAAAAATCCAAAGAACTCCTTTCGTATAAGAATCCATGAGAATACTGCCAAATGAATGACTTCGTTTCTTCTTCTTAAGCGTGTTTTTGTTTCCTTAAAAGTTTGGTTGTTCGCATTAAAAGCCAAATTTTGATACTCGCTGTTTTGGGGCTCGCGTTTCTGTACAGTGACATCGGCTCTTCCTTTCAGTCTTCGTGATGGCACACTCTTGGGTTTATTGGTGCCAGTAAATTGATCAAATTTAAGATCCAATATTGTCGAATCTATGGATCAGTTTTGTGTACGATTTGCGATTTGAAGTTGGCTGATCTCAAGTACTGTTTGCAGTGCACTAGTATTCTGGCTGTTTCATGACGGCTGTTTGACGTGTGGTCCAGTGTCCATTTGGTATTTGGCGGGACTAGGGAGCACACTTGTGTTCCAGAAGTTTGTATTTCCCCCGGAAACCACGTAATGCAGGCTTGGGCAATGCCATTTATGCAAACAGAGGAGTAAACTTCACAGGACAAACCAATGCCACTTTTGGTAAATGGTATGCTCTATCGTACAGGGTATGCGTCTGTGTCAGACACCCATAAGGAAAGTCACAAGCCAAGGAGGAAAAGTATCAATGGCGGCGGAACCACATGTTTCCAACATAGCCAGATAGATATTACAGACTGATGTCGGCAGCGCCGCGATTTGATGAATCGGAGCAATTTATTCTGTCACAGTTAGCTATTACCAAGTCGCCGGGTCACATCTACTGGAGCCAAACAAAACGTGAGACAGTGGCCGCGCGGATATCGACATTGAGCGTTCAACATGTGGCATTTGGCGAAACAATATTATATTAGGCCGGTGACCAAAGGAGCATCCAGAACACTTCAAAGGGTATGCACGACACAAGACGTCTAATACCGCAATTGGATCAGTTTCGGCTTATCCCACATGATTCTACAGTTAAGATACGGCATGCGTGAACCTGCAAGGCGGGTAGCCTTTAAGGTTGATCCGGCCCAGCGACAAGAAAGTGACTTTGAAACTGACCCACAATATTTTTTCCTCTTCTGTTATGGCCACCAGCGAGTTGCATTCGCATTATTCCAACCTTTCTAGTCATATTGCTTTCAAGGGCTCCGCTTTGACTGGGTTTGTCAGTTTAAGCAGACAAGTAGGTTGCTCCCTGTAGTGCAAATTTTAGCGTGTCTGGCTGTAACTTTTGGCAGATGTTGGGCACGCTCTATGATTCAGTTTAAAATTTCTATCGATTGTCTTTTACACTTCTAAGTTGGTCACCGGCGGTTGTGAGTCCACATGCAAGTAACCTGGCACAGCCCGATATGACTAGGCGGTAGCCCGCCTGGACTAATGGTAAGCAATAACCGCGGCCATAAGCGATCGTAAAATCCAAAAATTCTCCGAAGAAAACTGGGAGGAATTTGCTGTGTCACTCGGGGTATCCCTAACTTCTTATGGTCTTTTGAGCTCTAACTACGACTGGAGCTTTCATTCTTTAGCTGTTGTTTTCCCTCTTTATTTTCTCTCGCATTGCTTTCACCGGACCATTCCAATAACTGTTAGTTGCTGTTGCTGAGCTAATTCCGCACATTAAATCCACGTCTAAATGCTACTTTTGCTCTTAAAACTGATCGTCTTGAGATGACAGGACCTATAAGTCAACCGCACTTGCTAGTCCTTGAAAGATAAGTGAATTACTCCTAGCGGCGTCTTTCATACATGACTCAAGACGCCACTGGTATTTTAACGTCTGCCTACTTATGCTTATTATAAACCTCAATAGGTGCTCCATTCATTCTTTCAATTTCTACCGAGGGCAAAATTGTAACTATCGGATCGTCCTTTTCCCATTTGTGCATAAAACGTAAGGGTGAAAAGTTGTCGGTATGAGGATTGTCACAGTGACGACAAGCTTTTAGAGGCTGATAATGCAAAACCAGCTATAACACGGGTGAAAGAAATGTGGAGCATGATGTATTTTTAATACGTATCCGAAATTAAAATTTGGGACTAATGTATAAAAAGCGCGAGCCTGAATTTTCTGCATTTTGTGGATGACTTGGCCGACTATTGGGCAATCAGAGCCCGGCGACTGAGAACGTTTGTCGGGCGGAATGCAGATTTTTGGTAGTAACGCAATTGGATGACTGGTAATTTAGAATCAAAAGGGTGCCTGGGTTGGCGGCTCAAGGGGAGAAGTTTGTAGTCGTGCGAGTTTGAGAAAAGGAGAGTATAAATTCAGAAATGCTGGAGTGACGGTCGTGGAACCCAACAGAGCTTGAAGCTCGATCGGAAGCAAGTTTGATTTGTAAAACGGGAAGGAAAGAGGCGCGGATATCATCACACCCTCCGTGGGAACAGCCGTATTTGGCTGGTTAGCGACAACAGATCCCGATGTAAATCAAAGACTACGGGGCAAAGTTTGCGAATTTGCTGGGAGTGGAAGTGGTAATTCTCGGGCACTGATGGGGCTGGGATGTTGAAGTCTCTCGAACATGATAAAAGTATGAGATAATGTGGATTGAAATATGGAAAACTAAACCATGACACGTCTTACCGGGAAAAAACTCTCGATATTGTATTGGTACAGTTCTCCGGACACCTTGGTTTTTTTGGCAATGGCGCCAGAATTGGGCTTTCTAGTTGGAAACGGAGACAGCCCGCTGGTCAATGAAAAAGCATAATGACGGACATTGCGCTGAGGGGAAACAGTTTGAAACCCACAATTTAATAGGTGACTAGTAAAAGAGAAGAGCGGAGAAATATACTGGAATGCCACGCTAGTCTGCGCCTTTCAAGCTTGTTCAACACTGTCGGTCTCCAATTTCCGCCTCAGTCGTTAGGTTTGCTCGTTCTTCAAGGGTAAACCAAAATGATTCTATCATTATGATATATTGATTGGAAATAGAAATGGCAGATTATAATAACGCCCAAGGTAAAAGGAAGTCAGGTAGTATGATACAAGAATTATCGCGTTGCCAAGTCTAAGAGGCTTGCATTGGCTGTCTTTGATGGATAGGTCATGACACACTTCTGAAGCCTGTGAATCTATGTACTTCGACTGCGTAACTCTGAATCATTGTGGGAACACTTCAAAGAAAATATCGGCACGGTAGTCATAGTGCTGTGAACATCTGGATGACTGCCTTGCGAAGCCTAAGAGTTTTGTCCCTGATAAAATTGCTTTAGGCAGCACAATTCATAGGCTTGAAGTATGCGAGGACTGAAAGTGGCTTCCTATGAGCACAAGTCACAAAGGTCTTACACTCCTTCAGTCAACCGAAATTTCAGTAACGAATGCCAAGCGTCTTAGCCCAGCAGAAGTTAAACGAGGACAGCAGAAGACAAGTGACCGGCATTAGTATGCCCGCTGCATGACATGTAAACTCTGTGGCTCTGATTGACACATCCGCAGATACAATTTAGTTGGTTGTAACATGAGGACGGGCAACCAGGGTAAAAGAATTCGTTGCACCTTAGACTCACGTAGCGCAATTAAGTGCACCTGAAAAGTCTGAGAGACCATCTTCGTATGCTAAGTAAATCCGCTCATAGATGGACTGGTGAATAGAGCTTGCATTTGTACAAATATAGTACTGACCGCACTCTAACAGGATGAAGCATCAGTGCTAAGTGGGGGGCCGGTAATGTGACTGGAATTACTACCAAAATGTTACGATATATCAGCAGTATTTGAAAATAGCAAGGCGCAGGGGATAAAACCCTGGATAAAAAGCAGCAAAATAGGACAAATTGAGGGGAGTATTCAAACAAGAATCTTACTTACTTTTGTGCAGTTTCGTGGCCAATCATTTTGATTCCTTGTGATGGACCATCTGAGGTTTGTTTATGCTTAAGTGTTAATTACTGTTTTGACCCAATATCACAGAATTTCCAAAATACATGTATTTCGAACTTAAAATTTTATTTATCTTAGAGCTGTCCATGTGCTTTCAAAATTTAAAGCAGAAGGATGAGGTTTTTCACAAATGCTTTTGAAAAACAAAAGAGCGGGGTTGGAAGTCTGATCAGAATCGGTAGTGCAGTTCGATCCGTGGATGTCCGTAAGAGTATTTAGCCTTTGCTGACATTTTAAGTGGTTCCTGAGAGTGATAGTGATCGAGTGTATGATCGTTTACTCTCTTTTTAATTTGAAATTTGGCCGATGCCTGTGAATTCGAGGCTTTAGGGCGAGCGCAACAGAGCATCAAGATGCCAGGGGCGGTGCCGACCTTTGCGAAAACAGAGCCGTTTGCAGACATAAAAATCTAAGTTGTCCACCGGAAGGGACTAAATCACTTTCGATGGCTGGTGCAATCGTCCTAAGTGATTATGCGATCGGATAATTTATACAGGTGAATGCCTTGATTCCCTCTGGCTTCACTAAGGTCCGAAATGCCTTTTGTGAGCGGAGCAAAAGTGCAATCAGCTGCGGCCAGTCAAAGAACAATAGCAACTACAGGACAGAAATAACTCCACTTTGTCTGCTGCATCCTAGTACTTCCAGATTTACATGCTAACTAGCCGGTGTCAAACCTGGGAGTTGTCAAAGCCCCGAGGATTGCCTTTATGGCCCTTTTTAATTACGCCCCTGACTTACCCCTAATATTGATCAACACTTCTTCGCTCACAGCGAAACTTTTTGCATGTATCTCTACTTTGAAACACTCTGGTAAGTCTTTGCCACATAAACGATGTTTACCTGACCTGTGTAAATATCGCGCCATCAACCACATGCCTGTCATCTCCGGCAACGGAAAAGATGACCAAAGATTTCACAGTGGCTGACCCCTTAGCATCCAGTAAGCTAAGCCCCAGACTTTCTTAACCTCCTAACCAACTTAGTCTACCTGGGTATGACATTTGCAATCGTTTACTTTCATAAATTTTAGGCATTCTGCCGTGCCGTCATCCGCGCCTGATACCAAAGGCTAGGTTCTTCGGCAACACTAGCACCTTCTATGCTGGTTATCACTATGCTTATTCTCAGAAATAATTTCCATCTCCGGTTGCGGCATTAGGACCAAAGCTGAGCTCTCTAATATTGGTTTAACGGATGGCAGTGTAATGGTCTTTGTTATTAGTTTTGCATGTCAGCAACGCACAGTATTCGCAAACTTCCGGCGTCCGTTTTCTGTTATCCGATGGCAAAGCGGTCTACTCTTTTAATCCCAAGGAGTTAGTGCTGCGGTCAAAGTAATAGGCACCCATTTATTTGCTTTCTACCAGCGGTTACTTTCTGGTTGACGAGCTCCTCTACCGACGAGAAGGAGATGCGCACTTTTGCGTGCACGCCACTTGAAGCTTTGACTTCGCCGCACGGATATTTTATCCCATGCAAAACGCACCATTTGCAAAACTACTTTCAACTATTATGCACCCTAAGAAGAGCATAAAAAGAAACAAGTGACTAAATCAAAGCAAAAATCAAGTCTCAGTTACCGTACAGTAAAGCATTTCATCGGCATCGTTTGGATGTAAAAAGCACAATGAACAAATGCAGCATGAAACGATTTGATATATTCCGGCAAATTATAAACAGACAGAATTTCCATTGAAAGCATTCAGTGGTGCTTCACCGGCCAGTACTGGTTTAGACGAGAACTCTAATCTACAAAAAATGTTGCAGAGATTCTCGACGCAAAAGGCAGAGGGATTGCTTTTTGAATATCACTCCAAGGAAGTTGGTTGAGCAGACAGTAAAAGTCACGAACCTCGTTTCCTCAGCCCAATCGCCGTCTCAGTTAACCAGAGCAAAAGTTTCGACATTCGATGGGCGCCCCTGGCAGCAATGCGAATTCGTGTTGCGGTTCAAAACTTCGGTGAATCAAAGGTGTCACATCCGAGGCAGGGAATACTATACTTAAAGCACTGCTGCCGAGAAAAAGCAATGGCAGGTATTGGTGGATGCAACATGTTGAAAGCCGCCAAAGAACATCACTGGGAGAGAAAAATACTAAGAATTATTTTGTTGCCCAACGTCTGACCAGTGGCTCAATGTCTGAGTAAACATGCGGCAGAAACCTTTGTACTATGTAGGATTGGGTGAAAAAGATGAAAAATTGCGCTATAGCTTTATATTACCCGGGCAACATGCATAACCCGGCAACAATGCGCCCTTTGGAAAGTATCGTCCATCCTTTTCCATCCCATTTACAGAGCCGCTGGGGAGAAGCGGAATTCATAATCCGAGATGTTCGCAAGGCCAAATTTGAGGACATAACGGATTACGTAGACTGGCGTGCGGAGATAGCGGATTGGGAAGCTCAGCTTGGAACAGTGGCAGGATACCGAAGGCGTCCACCAACCCAGGGCAGCATGTTGCCAAAGGTCGTGGCTGAACGCAACATTGGGCAAGCAAGCGTGACATTTCGCCCAACGGCGTGGTCTGAATGGACGTTTTGCGGCACCGACCACGCACTATGAGGCTGTCCGAATCTCTCAAGGGTGCCCATGAAAGGGCGCCAGGACATGGCAAAAGGCGCCAAAGCATGTTTTATTTGTCTGAACAAGTTGCAAAGTGCAACGAATTTCCGAGCAAAATCCTGCGGCGATAATAAAGGCTGTCTAGCTAGACGCCACAAATTGATCCGTCAGGTTAAGGTAGTGCTCACTCATGGGACTCCAAAGACCATTGTAGCTTTCTGGACATTCTAGACCATTTAGCTTAGACGCATTCGCTTTGTAAGTGGTCAAGGTGCTTGCATTTGTCGACAGTGGGCAGGAAACTGCTTTGATGAATGGACGAGTTGACCGAAAGCACAAAGTTTGGAAGGCTCCGACGTCTTTAGCAGTGGGCAAGGAAAGCGGGATGTAGTTCTTGGCTGCCGGCCGAGTGGGATAACACTCTCTTTGCAGGACAACATTGAATAAATCGAGACAACAGAGGCATATGTTCTGAACCACCTGCGGATGGAGGTCGTAGATTAACTGGGGCGGCCTCACTTACAGCACGTAAGCATGATCATTTGGGAAAGCTAAAAGATAAACCTGCTGTCTGGTTGCAACGTGCCGTAGGCAAGCTGAATTTTGGATGAGAGAATCGGTGTTCTCCAGGAGCGTACGCAGTGCACACAGCACTAGGGCGGACGCTATGACCATTCGAGCGGAAAATGTATGTTCCATATATATTATTGTGGGCCCAGGAACCATAAAGGATCAGGTGATGTGGTTGTAGGATCAAGACCTTTTTGACCTAGGAAGTGGTCGCTCCAAAACATCCACAGAAGTCTTTGCGGCACTGGAGAGAGCATAGAGATGGACAAGGATTCCCCGGGTGATTTTAGGATGCTGATCCCGTGGCGTCCGCATTCCAGAAGCACCAAGAATAACGAAGCGTACGTGCTCCAAATGTTGCCAGACTTCGGTAAAAGGCCTGTTTGCAACAGGCAGTTGCTGGAACGATGCTCCGAAGTGATGGCGCAATACAAAGACCTCGGGGACACAAAAAAGGCAGTCAAGCTCATCGTTGGGTAATACACACGGCATTTGCTTCGCAATCCCCTCAAGATAAGAGAAATGAGAATACTTCATGTTGCCAACCACTGAAAAAAGAGGTTTCAAGAAACGTCGCCCAAAGATGGGCTTTTGCAGAATCTAGGTTTTAATACGCCAGCGACCAAGTCTCTTTGTCGATTTCTTATGGGTAAAGTCGCAAAGTCTGCTGATATGGGAGAAATGTCCTTGCTGATGGAGGCGCCGGACAAAGATATAAATGCTTTGCATTCTCTACTGCAGGCTGAAAATAACATATAGGAGCGAATAATAATACCGCATATTTCTCGATTTGCGAGATGCTTGCGCAAGGCAAGATCAAATTTTTACAAGGATCATGCACAGGAAATGTAGATGATAGAAGTCTAATGGGATTAGGGGGCGGGAGCAACATTGAGTTATTGCAGAAGCTCACTGGAAATTGAAATGAGATGCTGCGAGGCAATGCCAGTGGGAAGCGAAAATATAGAAAACTTAATTTTCAAGACCAAAATGAGTTTCCTGGGACTGTTTTTAAGCAGCGGACTGCGAGTCATTTTATGTTTAAGTACACTAAATATGCCTCTTGCTGGCGCACAACATGGACGGGGCCCAACGGTAGATATCGATGTAGGGCCAGAGACACCAAACGTCGGGAGCGTTACTTAATGGACGGAAACGTTAAGCTGAAGAGACGACAGACAGTGGCAATGCGGCAATTTGATGGAAGTGGTGAACATCAGGGGGAACGTCAGGCAAATTGGATTAGACACGTAGTTGACAACAAATTGCCAAAAATTGCTGAGAGCGGAGGAAGATTGTCTCAAACTATCTGGAGGAAATTTGTGAAGCTTCGGATATCTAACTCCAAGGACAGTGATTATATTTATATACGGATGGCGGTAAGCTGTACCGGGAGGCGCGTCCCATAAGAGAAATTGTGCATGAACACTTTTTAAATGCAATAGCCAAGAATGTCCTCTATGCTGTCATTTACGTTGTCGCATCTCTTGATCTTAGTCAGCAGTACGGGTGGGGAATATGAGGTGCGCGAGCCGTTCCGGAGACAGCAGCAATCACGGTTTCGCTCGATCGCAAAGATGCAAGCTGAGATATCCGCGTAGTTTCTTTTGACCGGGCCAGGACTCGAGCGCCAGTTCTAGCTAACCGGTTGCTACCAGGAATGATAGGGTAGCAGATTTGGAATCGCCATTAAGAGGACGAAAGCATTAGCAGCGCGTCTGCTGCGGATGCAAGATCTGAAACGCAAGAGAGAAGTAGTCTGGCTTGGGTGCCAGCTTGGGGTTATGGTGATAACTGGATCGCGGCAAAATACCTGCCCCCTAGTGACCTATTCCGTAAAATGTGGTATCTAGAAGTGAGCTATGTTAGCAGTTTCAGGCGTAGTTGAAGATTAGGGCTACCAAGAACGACCTATTGAGTCCTGCCAGGCCAGTATAGAGGATAAGATGACAAAGAGCGAGGAGTACACGGGCTGGTGTCTAAAATCTTAGGACGTGATGAGAGCATGAATTCATCAGTAAGTACGTCGACATTTTCTTCAGCCCACATTGGGAGAATTTCGAGAGTTAGTTGCTCAAGCCACTGGTGAAGAGGGTACATCACTACAAGGGAGGTCAAAAAGTGCACTAGCGGGGATGTGTGATAACGTGAGGAAGTTAGAGTTAAAGCCGAATCCCAGATGGCGATCCCAGCAAAGATTTGGTCACGAACTAAAATTCTAACCCATGTTCGTAAGCCACGTGTAGTCCAATGTTAGCTTATGTCAGGTTAATTAAGAACTGAAAATCCAGTAACTTTGCCAGCTGGGCTTTGAACTGGGCTAAATTTGGGCACGATCGCAGGGAACTAGGGAGTTTGTTCCACAGTGTAGAGTAGGCAATTGTAAAGAATTTAGACCTGATCGATAGTCGAGTCAGGGGTATTCTTAACGAGTAGTATGTACTACGAAGTGGACAAGGGAGACTATCGGCATCGCGTGTGACGTTTTTAGTACAGCAGACATTATTATGGCAAAGATTAAAGAGAAATGCAAGGTTTACCTTAACTTGACGAAGCCACAATGGTTCAAGTCCAAGCAGCTTGCATCTGGCCCTCTAGTCTAAGCCAGATGAAGGACCCAGGAGATTTCTAGCGAATGCACGCTGCACATTCTCGATTGCAATGTGATCGACTTTGGGCATATGCGTGAAGATAATCGGGCAGTACTCGAGGTGGGGCCTATCATGGGACTTGAAGGTGATAATTCTGCAGTCTTGAGTGTGGAATGCACTTAAAATCATTGTGGCGGTTATCTTAGCTACAGCGGTCTATTGGTGAGCCTGCTTGTGGAAGTTGAAAGAGCAGGAGTATTGTAACCCTGAGTCCTTAACTGTGCGTGATGCAAGAATTGACATGCCGTTTATAGAGAAGGCGCTCGGAGGCACATGGCACTTTTATGTTATCAGAGAACTTTTGTCAGCAGAGAACTTCACAAGCCACTTGGAACACCGGTTGTCGGGAGACTCTAGGTCTTCATCGACAAATGCAACAGTGGAGCCAAATGAAGCAGCCTCAAAAAGTAGACTACTTTAATGTTATCGGCAAATAGAAATGGTGCGCCATGACGAATAACTTCAGAGATATCATTGATGTATAGCGGGAGCAGGAGTGGACCTGGGACGCTCCATTGAATGACCCCACTGGTAATAGCAGAGGGCTGGGAAAAATAATTGTTAATTTTGACTTCCTGAAAGCGATCGGAAAGGTAGGATGATAGCCAGGAGAAGAGAGGATTTCTTATTCTACAAGTTCTAATTTTGGCCAGAAGTCAGGAGTAGGAAACGCGGTCAAACACTTTTGACATTTCCAAGAAGATTATGAGCATCGACCGATGCGGATCAGCACTTTGGGTAACCAAGTTTAAGAAGTCAAACTGACCGGTGAAGCAGGATCGGCGACTGAGAAAGCTATGTTGAGAAGGGTTGATAATGTTGTGAGTAGTAAGGAAATTAACCAATTGTTCTTTGACAATCTTTTCCATAAGCCTGGACAGAACTGGAGTGTGTTTAGTGGGGCGAAGGTTTTCAGGTTCATGCATGGAACACTTTTTGTGATGTGGAACAGTAGTGGATGTTTTTTATTGTGACGGAAAAGTAGCGCCGTACATGGAGAGTGAGAACAGATTTAGAAAGAGCGGTGGAAGATCTGGACCAGAGGTGCGAAACAGGACTGGTGGGATGCCATCTTGGCCAGGCCTGTGGGATGGCCTGGCATATTTCATCAAATTGGAGATGGGGGATAATCTAACCGAATTTAACATGGGGTGGATTTCAGAGTGTGTCAGATTATCATTAATGAGAGCAGAAGAGAAATTTGTATTGAATGCCTCTGCGATGTCTGCAGGGGATTCGATGCGTAAAAAGAAGTTTTGCGTAAAGGTCGTCTACCGCTCTTTGCGGGTCAGGCGATAAAAGGAAGCTGGACCAATCAAGGGTTAGCAGAGCCTCAGGGATTTCGTCTCAACGAGTCGACTTATAGGAAGCATGGTGGGTACACATAGGTGAGGAAGGTTTGTTAAGGACAGGGAAGCCACACGTAACCATCTCGTGGTCAATCCCAGGGAAAGAATTTAGCACTGAAAACTTAACATTAGGAGTGCTATGCGTAAAAAATAGGTCTAAGATATTATGGAACCTCGTGGGCGTAGTCACTTGCTGAGTCCTTTCTTCAGTTCGCTTTTCAAAAACAAAGTTGAGTAGGGTAGGTGGAGCGGATAAAGAGGACCAACAAATTTTAGGGGCAATGAAGTCACCTGCAATCATCTTACGGCTGGGGGAGGGGAGAGACCAGAAAGATAAGTGAAGGCTTGCGTTAGACGAAAAATATCGGAACTACTCGATTTTGGTGGTTGGTATTCACATCCTATGTGGATTGGGAGCTCGGGTAGTTGTACCAGAAGCCAAATGGTGTCAGGGATAGAATCAAGATGTGGGTGATGGAGAACTGAAGCTTTATATGGCCATATCACGTAGGCTAGGCAGCCACCTCCTCCACGAGTTCACCTATTGATTTGGAAGGGCGTATAACCCGCCAGTGAAAAAGATGGAGTGGAGCTGTGGTCTGCTAGCCAAGTCTCTGTTACCAAAATAATATCGTGAGTTTTTAGCTGCTAACAGTCTCAGCTCCCTTACTTTATGGGTCAATGAGTGGGAGTTCGGGAGGGGTAGGGAAAATTCTCTGGAACGTTTAAGTCCACGTGACATCCAAGAGGTGGTTTCGATGGGGGTCAAATAATCAAGGAATAAATTAGAGGTTCCGATAGTGCATAGCTGTGATAAGGGAGTAAGTTCAGCAGAGTTAGGTATACTGCCCGGCGGGGGACCGTCTTTGTTAAGGAAATTGTGGGCTGCAGACCAAGGTAATAGAAGAAACTTGGGAGTTAATGAGATGGTTGTTAGATGATGCCAGTTTGGGGGTGTGGTATAAGTGGGCTAGTGGGACCGTGTTAGGTTGCCAAATTGTTACATTGTCACGGCGGGACTGGCAATCTAGGGCGTTAGTGAAGCGAGGGCTCTGGGAAATGCCGGAGAAAAAGCCGGTTACCAGGTATGCGCATGAATTTTTGGGGATAGGCGTTACTTTTGGAATTTGCGGGAGTCAGGAGAGCAGTGCTTTCTAGCTGTGGCAATCGGAGTAAGCGCTGGGCAACAGTGGGTTGGTAGAGGGGTCTGATGATAGGTTGTGGCTCAATGGGCGAAATAGTTATCAAAGATTGCCAGGTAGCCTTGGAGGATCCAGGGCTCAATTGTGCAAATTATGAGGATATTGGTAGTTGGGGTGAGGAGTTGGGTGTGCAGCAGTAGGAAAGGGGCATTGGAGTGGCGGAAACGCATCTAAATAGGGTTGTCTGGTAAGTGGATGGAGGTAAGGAGGATAAGCGGCAGGCCCTAAATATGGGGGGCGTTAGTATCATGCTGGAATGTGGCAACTGTGTTACCGAAGGATGGTGGAGGCATGAATAGAGTGAGCCTATCAGCTCGTGATTGTAAGCGGCGGTTAGTAGGCTTTCGTGAGTTTGTGGACCTCCCGGTTTGGCAGAGCTCATGCCGGGATGGCTTGCTCGAGTTGAGTTTGCCGAGTGTCAGACAGTCGAGGTGTATAGACAGGTTGACCTACTGAATTAGCAGGATTGCTAATGTAGTGCGGGGTTTTGTGGTTAGTTGAATAAGTCACTGGTATGCGCTTCCCGTGCAATTTAACTGATTTTGGTTGGGTGCCATGCTGTTGTTTGACAGAAGGAAGAGGAAGTGTAGGAGGGCGTATCTGGGATGGAGTATATGCCAAGCGGTTGAAATTAGCCTGAGAATACATCGGTGAGATGACAGTCATCTGCGTGGTTACAACGTCAGTGCTTTTATCTCGGGGTACCAGATTTGGTAGATTAAGATGAGCGCGTTTGCAGGGTGGTTGGAGGGGCGAAGGGGAATGAGTTTCATCCAGATCCACCGGTATTGGTTGCGGCCAAAGGAGATGATGTCGAGGGATTAGCAATTTTGCAGCAGGTATACGCGAAGATGGGGTGCCCGTGCCATCATTAGATTTATTCTCAGGCAGACTAGTAACAGATTTGTAAGGTGAAGATTTTGGACAAGAAATTGAGCAGCGTAAGTACGGGAGAGATCGGTTATGCAAATTGCTTGAAGGTATAGTTTTCGATGGGTTCTGTGTTTTTGTCGCGGTAGTGGTCACCGGGCACGGGATAGCCGGAGATGTGGGGCGATGGAGGCTGTCACAGGGAGAAGGTAGTTTAGTTGAAACCTTGGCAGCAGGCTCAGGATTTGGCCCGTTAGGAGGAACCTGAACAGGCAGCGCGCCGGTCAGAGGGGGAGCGCCCGATACAACCGAAGTCCTACCAACTTCAAAAGCTGCGGTAACCTTAAGTGACCGTAATATATCTCTCTGGAACGGAAATTTCTCCGTAAAGGTCTTGATGTTTTTATAAGGCGCATAGTTAGCAACATTAGCCTTGTTTGCTATAAACGCCTTAGTGGAAAGTTCATCACGAAATTGAAATAAAGTTGGGCAGTTATTCTTGGGGGATTTTTTCCGGAGCCTAGAACACCGACAGGAGTGGTGAGTCATGCTACAAGCGTGTAGAATGGTAGATTGGACCGGTGGCAGTGGGAGGCGGTCGGGTACATTAAAGACAACGGCATCCTTTGCTTTCGCAATACGTTTGTGAGCTTCCTTAGTTACGGAGTCAAAAACGCCGTCCTGTGGCAGCCAAATTGCTGGCATTATTGTCATTGGAAGGGTCAATTAAGCTGACTAATGGGGACGATTTCAGTGACAGGTCCTTGATCTGTTGTACCTTGATTTCTAGGCCCCTTAGTCTTTTCGATGCATCAAGGGTTTTGGGACCAGGCTATGAACATTTGATAACAGACAACGGGATGGCGTCAAGAATTGCGGGAGCCTAAAGGTGAGAAGGTAAGTCGACAGGCTAATTGGCGAAATGGCTCTTAAAATTAGATCGATAGACGGGTAGAATATGTGGTTAGGAGCATGAAGACCTTTAATATAGGTCCAGGAGGGAGTTGAATATGTGACGGTCCAGGCTCGATGCAAATATTGACAGAAGAATCAGCGAGGGATGAGATCAGAGGTTAATGGTTAAAACAATTTAAGGAATATTTTCAACTGGGAAAACGGTTCCAATTATGCTAAAAATACTGCAAAACACCCTAGACTGGAAAAGACAAAAGTGAGAATTACTCACAGCGAGGAACGGTGTACCGCAGTATGAAAAAAGTAACAATGGAGTACAGTTCGATGCTTCGCTTATTTGGTGCACTGTTATCGCCTCTTGTGCAAATTAGGCACTGCAGGAGACAGCGATGAAACTAAGTGGGTCATAGTGGATGGCACTATCAGCTCCTTTGATGTTGTCAGATAACTCAGTGTCTTCAGTCACAAGGACACTTTTAGCGAATGAGTTGTGGGTTTGACGGAGCTGCCAATAAAGGTGGTTAACACATTGCGCAGTGGATGGCCAATGCGACTGGGACCCTAGAAATCACCTCAGTAGCTGCCATTACAGGGGAATTCGTCAGTTGAAGGTGTGCCCTGCCCAAATCGGTCTGCGATAGGACCGACAAGTTAGTTTCCCAAACGAAACATCCCCCACCAGTTACACCCAGAAGGACTGTGACATGCCTCTAGCCTTCGCAGTCTTCTTTAGTTCTTTTTTCGGTGTGCGCCTGCCACAAAGTTGTTGGCAGAACAACTGTCCTAAATGAAAACAGTTTGGTGTGGCTCGATTGATCCCGAAGACAATTTGTCGTGCGAAGCGTTTCTGATTAGTCTCAGGGGAACCAGGGGCATAAAATGTCTCCAGCGTTCGTCGCCTACGATATGAAGGAGAAATAAGGGTTGCATGCGTTTTGAAACGCATCGGGACCAAGCCAAGTTGCCACAGGGGAGCGTGGATTGGAGGAGGCGGCAGTTAGGAACCTCGAGTTTTGTTAGTGTGAGTGCAGTTGCATTTTTGAAGTCAATGCCGATCCCACACCTGGAGTTAAGTCGGACAGTTTTGGAAGTGAAGTTGAAGACAAAGGTATTTCAAACCCGTCGACTGAACCGCAAAGTTTTGAACATAATCCGCAACTGTACTAAGCTACCTCTACAATGTTGAGAGCCGTTTTAGCAATTTTCTGGCTGCCAGCCTTGGAAATGCAGACGATGCAAAATTGTTGGACAGCAGAGGAACAAAATGCCAGCCGACAGTTTATCGGACTAATGCTCTCCGGGAAGCGATGAGTCTACGGCTACTCGCAACACCGACAGAGAGCCCAGAATTTCTCAGCTTGCCAGGGAAGCATTGGGCCACTGGCGAACTCTGCGACCACCCCGAGAGAGCAACGAAAGCAAAGAGTATCATGATAACAAGCTTTGCATTCCGGCACCTGTTTCCTCTGTCTAAGATTAACGGTTGTTCGGGGAGGACCCGATGGCTAATGACGCTGGCTTGGCCGACGAGAGCCGGAATAAGGCCGTCGATAACGGAGGGTTTTCTGTCTCTAACGAGCACAATCATCGCCGCCGTGATTCCAGATTCTGAATTCATCCACCTACCGCGATCCGATAGCATCTGTTTACAGACACCGGAAACCTAAGGCCCGGGGTTAATAAGGATGTTTGGAAACTTAAAAGGGCTGAGCTGCAAATTCCTCGATTGCTTTTGCAGGTTCGTCGCGGACTGATTAACTTTCATCTGGGCTTTGACGCAATACATGTAGTCATTCTGCCAGCTCGACACCACGTCAATGATTTGCCTGTACAACTTACGTATGATCTTGTAAGGCACGCATGGAAATCACACTCTCATTGCGACAAAGTAGGGGATGAAAGGGTGTATGCAATTCTGCAGGCCCATGACCGTGATGGGAAGACAAATTAGGGCCTTTCTTCGGACATGCAGAACGACTCCAGGCTGGTATCCATTCAGCCTCATTGGAATCGGCTATTTTGGCTCTTCAAGCGCAAGATGCACGGGAAGGAAAAATATGGATGCCTAATAACTTGCATGGAATTTCAAGCCACGCAACTCAAAGATAAACACCCGATGGGCACTTAGTAATTCATTCAAACAACGAAATGTTTCGCAACAAAGAGAGGCGTTCCGTCTAATGTAGATTTAGATGATGTCCTCAAAGTTGTTGGCTTTAATCGGGGAATATCATTTTGGAACCAGGGTTTGGAGCAGGACATGTCTAAAGATAAAAATATGACGCTCGTCATTCAGTGGCATTTAACCCCGTATGACGGCCATCGACCTGGGGTGTAGGTCATCTGTTCTGATCCGTCCGAAAGATAATACATTCACTGACTATGCAGTAAACAATTGACGACAAGACTCTAAGAAGTGCTACTGAAAGGCGAAGAATACTAGATTACCGTCTATTTTTACCGTTGTCCTCCAGCGACATCAGCCGTCTGACTTTCGTCCCGAAAATCTTTGGGAATTTAGGTCCAGTGGTGCCTTCACAAAACCCGTTCATTGTAGCGGGCTATACTTTAATGCACGGACATATTCCAGGCGCACGAACAAGTTCTTTCGGAAAACATGAGTGCGAATAAGCATACAAGATTTGCAAGCACGACGAAAGCCAATGCATAGTGGAAAACTGTTCAGTGTGGACGACGTGAAAAAGGCTCAAACCGGTTTTTAGTCACTCTGTGTCGCGGAGCAAACACTTACCATTTTGGAAGGATCCGTATGAACTGTTAACTCCAAAACCGCAAACAGGAGGGCGAATCGTGGTGGGAATCTTTAAGTCTCTTAGAAGGAGATGGAGGAGTGGGCGATACGAAAATTCCTGAAAACAGATGCTAGGAAAAATTCGAAGACAACCCCGCATTCATAAGTTCATAATTTGTTGGCACCTATCGTACTATATCAACTCCATATTGAATACTGCACATTGCTGTGAGACCAACCGCCGGTTACTACCATCAGTACGATAACGACAGACGAATATCAATAATTTCTCTCGCAAATTGCTTGGGCAGGAGTCTTGTGCTTATACGGTTTCCTCTATGCATGTAGCACTCCAAACACTCGGTGTATCATGTGCCAGCGCTGGTTCTATCAAACAAGCTACCGGATAATCGACATTTCTTATTTTTCAACAATAACATGCTATTTCACCTTAAACCTACGGTCATACACTCAAAAGTTAGCAACACATCCTCATCCAAATATGCATTGTCTCTTTGACGCCCGCCTACGCGGCCTGATACTGGTCGCTGCCTTCTAAACGATCTGCATTCGGCGGGCACTTCCAACAACCGAACAGGGATTTCGAGATAGATAAAAGGGAATCCGAGTCACCTGACGGTGTTTTCCGAGTGGATTCTGCAATCAGTTGCCAAAAGCGCTATACATTGACGGCAGGACTTAGGCGATGAATCTATGCCCAATTTTTTAACGTTGACTTGCGCGGTTCGAATGGATTTTGGTGAGGGGTGTAACAACTCGGTGACGAAAATTCACCAAAATCCACTGCCTTCATCGGAATTTATGAGATCGATTTCATACAAATGACCTCGATGCTTTATCTCAAGGATGCTTTTGTTTGCCTGAAAGCTCGTTTGTTCTCTCTTATCACGCCAATTTGACGCATTATTTTGGAACCCGCGTGAACCACGTGCATTTGTCTGTATAGTGACATCTTTCCTCGTTTGACTTTCGCTGCTCATTGTTCAAAGGATGTCTGCGCTGCCATCGTCCTATTTTTTCGTATAAATGCCCTTTCGTCAATTGAAATCATTTTCATTCGCCGTAAATTGTTCATGGAATATATCTGTCAGGGAATTATTTTTTTGATTTTGTCCATTGATCATCCAACACTACATATAAGCTGAACATTCCTTTTTGAGGCATTAGTTCTTGGATTGATTCCTCCATATTTTCAGGTTTTCTGCCTATTTCTATTAATAGTGCTCCTGTGTATATGGGCACTTTCCGGATCATTTCGATGGTTGGGGGCGATTTTTGTAAGTTCCGCCTCAGGCTATACATGTTCACGTAATCAAATTACATTTGCACTGTCACGCCCAACTGCCCTAGTCAAATTCTAGTATTTTTGGACTGGCCTGGTATCATGTCCGCTTTGCTTTAAATAATCAGTTAATAAAGTTATCTTTGCTCATTTCTTTTTCACCACCTGATCATTTGTATAAATGTTCCTCTGCTTTACTTCTGTCTGATGGAATTGTCAGTTATATCTTTCCCCAAGCTTACCTCCGGTATTTTGAGAAATATAAGTAACAGTAATGTTATCATGATCTACGTGCTGGGAAAAAGCCCGGTCCTTCGAAAATGACGCGTCTTCTGTTTTCTTGTGAACCGATCCACTGTCCTCCCTTAGTGGCTCGCAATCTGTAAACTTCCGTATTCAGAAAACAGCTGTTTTTTGACAGGAGCCAGGAGTTAATCATTTTCCGATTTAGATTAAAAATTACTGTATTGTGGCAGAAAATCACCCTTAATATACGCCACTGGCAGCTGTGACTCACTCTATCTCCACAGTTGAAATCTTACCGCTGCAAGCGTTCCGTCGCTGACTAGCAAAATGTCGGATGATCGGTCTTTTGATGGACAATGGGTTATAGCGGACTGTCAGCAAGAATCGCTTCATTATTTCTCTTTTCTGTCCGCATTCATTCTTCTCTAGCCATTGCTGTCTTATGCTGGCTTTGGTTCACAGGCAGCAGCTAAAGACTTGTAGTCCTGAAGTCATAATACTCAGGCCATGCGCAATGAGCGGATATTGATATAATGCATCCGTTGTCATCCACTTTCTTTTTATCAGGTCGCAGTCTCTGGATCCCAAAAAATATGACCACCCAAGCCTACAGCAGAGAGCAGGGAGTTTGTTGCGCCCTGATCACGTACGCGATGTGCGCTCGAACGAAATCCGGTCACCATTTACTTTCAGTTGTCCTTCACATTAAAAATACTTTGTCTCCCTTCCCCTTCTAATAAACCAACCATAGATTTGCCTCCATGCAACTACCATCATGATTGGACCAAGTCTCGTTTGTCCGCAGTAAGTAACAGGGTTTAAATTCTCCTGAGGCGTCTCGAGCCGCTGATGGGTTACTTCATCACCCTTGCCTTTCCCGCAATCTTCCCGCAGTAACCTTACTCAGCATCATTCCTACTCGTTTGCTCAATCTATTAGACACTTCTCCTTTTAGTGGCTTGAGTATATATTCATATATATATATTCATATAGTTTTATCATCATTCACCACTGGTACAACGACTGATTCGAACTGGGCTTCACTTGAGACTTCAAGACGGGTAAGAACTTAGCAAATGTTGATCTTTCTTTAGTCAACAAGGTCAACCTGTGGACTATGGTTCCAGTTAGTCTAGCAGGTCGTTGCCTCCACTCACAGAAATATACTCAGCAGCTGATCCATTGAATTTGTGCTTTTCATCACCTTGTGCCTCCGTACGGATAAATTTTTTTCTCAAGTAAACTTTAGCTCTCCTTTCGATGACCCGTTGCACAGGGTAGCCGTTGAAAAGAAAAACGATAACCCACTTCCAAGTCGCCACAGTTTTCATAAGCTACGTGAAATCCTTTGCTAAATGAGGTCAGAGAGGAAAGTGTTTTTAGCTAGTCGAGCCCCTCTTCCCGAAAATGAAAGTCATTAATGCCGTACCGAAAGCATGCGTTGATACTTGTTGGGATGAGCTTGTTCACCCAACGTCTCTATGACCTACCGCTCCCCGTCGTGAAGTCTCATCGTTGTTTCTTCTCAGTACACTTTGCACAAATAAAGCCTTTAACCTGGTCAAAAAATTGGCCAAATGTTTCCGAAAGTAAAAATTGCACCGGATCTGTAAATGGACGGTTTGTCAATATTTTGTCCGAGCTTAAACTGTCTCATTTTCAGCCATAAACTGGCTTCAATTTAAGCACTGTTATATTATCTACCGCAAGTTCTGTCGACCTGCAAATTTGTTTATGAAAGCAAATCTACCCTTGGGCTTACTTACTATTTACATCCCTCCGTTTCTACGCTCTTTGACACCACTCGACGATAGATTGAAAGTTACCCAGATTTTGTGGTACTTTGTGGAAATGACTGACTTTCCATTTTTACTACAACCTCTACACATACCTTCTCCAGCGGAGCACAAGCGACATAAGCGCCCCACCGCTGTACCCAGAAAGGACGCACAAATCCCCATTCCCACTAGCTCATATTCTGTCCCACTTATCGACCAGGCTGATATGTCTGTTATTATGGCCCTTGACCTCTCAAAGTAAGTAGGATACTAAAAAAACAAAGTTTATAGAACTGAAGATTTGTCTTCGCAAATGTACCCATTAGCTAGTCTCATTCATCCGTTCACTAGCTGTACCGCCTACAATCTCGATGCGACTGGGCGTTTTTGACTTCGCAACCAAAAAGCACACAAATGCAATACAGATGCCCAGAACCCCGTTGTCTCCAATGTGCCTGACGGCCTGCCATTGGGCGTGGTCCAAGTAGCTGCTCAGCAAACCTCTAAATCCACGCCTGTAGCAGTTCTTACAAATGTGCTGGTCTAAAATTAGGTCGCTCAACTTTCTGTCCAACGCCTTCATCTTGCAGAACCGTTATTATTTCATTTGAGAACAAACCCACTGACAGTAATGGCACTCTTTCATTTTTACCCACTGAAAAACCCATAAACCCGAAGCCTTAGTCCCTGTAGAACGGATTGTTCTAACGCAAATCTAGTATTAACTTTGCATGCCCTTAACCTTTGTGACCACTTATGTGTCACTGTTATTTGGCTCCGTGCGATTGCAATACTGCTAAACCTAACACTTACCCGGTAGAAGGAAAAGACAATCGGAATTGGTAGCAGGTTGAGTATATTTGGAGAGGAGCGTGCGAGCGCTGCGTGCGTAAACAACGCACAAGTGGCGGCCACGCTTGGCGGTCAATTTTCGGTTAAACAAGCTATCCACATGAACAAATCCAAGTTCCGGCGCACTCCGTTGCTCGAAACTAATGCCGACAGAATTGGGTGAACTTCAATCTCCTTTGCCCGTCCAACCATTCTGCAGATGTGCTCATCTGAATTTGTGGACAACATCTGCACAAGCTACCAGTATAGATGGTACAACCACGTGAGTAATCTTCGTTCCGCTGATTTCTGGACTAGTCAATAGTCCTGCCATGAAACGGTAGATCGAGATTCAGCTTATAGCAATCGAAACCCGCGGAGCACACATTCCAGTCGCCCGCAAAATTAGCAACGCTGAACCGCATATCAACACACCCTGGTAATCTTGCATGTCAGTCCGCATGTACACCCCGACTGTATGGCACCCTTGGCACATCGAATTCGAGCAAGCCTTCTCGACGTAAGGTAAGCCAAGTTGGAGGACCCACAAACATGGCCCGCATCCAAGCACCACTCGCTACCAGGTGGCTAGCCTAGTTTACCAAAGCATCCGCCCTCCTTCAGTAACCCACTTTCTAACTGCCATTACGATACCAGCGCCCCTGTCAACGAAGCCCACTACAAATTATCCTACGTCGATCCGCTTACTAATCCACTTTAGTTAGATGCATTCTCGCCGTCTCAGTGAAATTTTGCTACTACGGTACCCTACACATTTTTCTCAACTACCTTTATCCAAATAATTTTGAAACATTAATCTGTCTCCTCTAATCCAAATGCAGCTGGTCCCCTGATTCCTCTCCTACCGTGAGTCTTCTGTCTCGACCCCTTTATGTACAGCGCAGATCCCAAATTTTCTGCCAATCAAAAACGGCTTACTTAACGGAAACAAATTCTAAAGGTAGGTTTTACTGCAAAATACAATTGCGCTTGCATGAGAATGGGGTTTTTCCTGAAAATTATTACATGCTCTCTCACCATCCCAAGAAAGTGGCAGTTCTGCAGTGACGATTTCACGAATATTATCACCTCAATTCGTCACAAATCTTCCTTGTCAGAACCCTTTTAAACCCCGCTAATTGGCTGTGAGACTTCGTGGATTACCCTAGATTTCCATCCAAAAATCTCCTTAATTAGAAAGCCCTTTGCCGGTCAATGCATTTAACTCGACTAGGTCTACTCGTCCAGCGCAGCTATTCACTATCAAATCCCCTGATGCACCTGCTGACTATTTGGCTCCAGGGTTAGCCAGCTCCAAGATATCACATGGCGTACATTCTCCCTGCTATTCCCGAATCCTCGCTGACTGGCTCAAAATAAGGCTAGCTAAGATTGTTGACTGCAGCAACTCTTGCGACATCATCCTAGTCAATCCATGACAGCTTCGCTTTGTTTTCTTTGAAACATTACAACTCCCACCCGACCAGTGGATAAAATTGTGGAGAAGGTGGACGCCTAGACTAAGTAAAAAGCATCTACACAGCTTCCATCACCCAACATCTACTACTTGAATCTATCCCCGACACTGGCTTCACATTTAACAAACAAAACACCCATTCCACAGAAAATTTTTTGTAACGTATCGTATAGATCTTTGCGTAAGAAGCATAACGTTGCAATTCAGTAAAAAAACGTAGAGGTAAAATTTAAAGTAGGATCAAAAAAAATTTACACTCATCACCTTGTAAAAATGTGAAAACCTCATTGTGGACTACTCATAGAATATCGTGATCGGTTGCGCAGGAATCGACTAAAACAAAGTCATGGTTTGTCAAAATGCGGGCCAGATATAAGGCAGTGAAGTTCTCGTGGATATTGATTGTAGACGATATGGACCGAAAAACGGATGGTCTAAAGGTATGAGTACGGCACTCTGAAAGAAAGTTGTGCATAAGATGCATGGGATCTAGAAGAATTTTGTCGCAAATGTCTCGCATGAAAAAAGTTTTGATCACACAGATGCATTTACCAACCCAAAATTTGTGTAATTCCGTTATCTCTCGTCTCATTCAAGCATTCTTTTGCCCCTCTTGTTTCTTCTCCCGACTTAAGACAATAGCAGGTGACTTCAGTGAGTTTCGCTATCGGCTCCAACAACCCCATTGATTTAGTCGTACTTAGGCTACCTGCAGAGAAGTCATCTATCGGTATGGGGTCGATCGATGACTTCTCTGCAGGTAGCCTAAGTACGACGAAGGCTTTCGATATGACCTACACAGCTTGATTACTTGATACATTTTCGTAGTAGGAGATTGAATGTTTTCATGAATTAATAATTGACCATGTGATATGATCGCTCAACTGACGATAAAGAAACGATGGAAGCACTGTACAGCTGTTTCATCCTTGTTACGAATCATCAGCAGTGCATATGGACCGCGCCCGAACTGGGACGCGAACGCGGGACGAACGATTGTGAGTCGAACGCCTTAGCCATTACGCTACCGGGCAGGCTCTGAACGGTTTGTTCAAATTCACCACATGATGTTCCAAATATCCGTCACTGATTTGCACGGTTACTGTCCGCTAGCTCACAGCGATCGACCCCATACCGATAGATGACTTCTCTGCAGGTAGCCTAAGTACGACGAAGGCTTTCGATATGACCTACACAGCTTGATTACTTGATACATTTTCGTAGTAGGAGATTGAATGTTTTCATGAATTAATAATTGACCATGTGATATGATCGCTCAACTGACGATAAAGAAACGATGGAAGCACTGTACAGCTGTTTCATCCTTGTTACGAATCATCAGCAGTGCATATGGACCGCGCCCGAACTGGGACGCGAACGCGGGACGAACGATTGTGAGTCGAACGCCTTAGCCATTACGCTACCGGGCAGGCTCTGAACGGTTTGTTCAAATTCACCACATGATGTTCCAAATATCCGTCACTGATTTGCACGGTTACTGTCCGCTAGCTCACAGCGATCGACCCCATACCGATAGATGACTTCTCTGCAGGTAGCCTAAGTACGACGAAGGCTTTCGATATGACCTACACAGCTTGATTACTTGATACATTTTCGTAGTAGGAGATTGAATGTTTTCATGAATTAATAATTGACCATGTGATATGATCGCTCAACTGACGATAAAGAAACGATGGAAGCACTGTACAGCTGTTTCGTCCTTGTTACGAATCATCAGCAGTGCATATGGACCGCGCCCGAACTGGGACGCAAACCCGGGACGAACGATTTTGAGTGGAACGCCTTGGACATTAAGAAACAGCTGTACACTGCTTCCATAATTTCCTAATCGATTCTTAGTTTAGCAGATCAGATTTTAGGCACGTTTTCTCCCGCGTTAAAGTTTTCATACCAAAACAGTTCCCCGGGTGTGACCATGAGATGGTGGCTTTTGCCTCCCTTATCGTGACATCATCTTGAACAATGCCTACCCAACATTATCTCCTACTACGTGTTAATTCGATGGGGCGGAATTACTGGTGCTCTTCGAACCCCTGACTGATTTGACCTGTTTATTGCCTGACATGCAGAATGGAGCAGACGACATTCATGTAAATGTCTTTTTACGATTAATCATCTATACACACTGAACACAGCATGTCTCAAAAGACCTCAGTAGCCGTTGTCACCTGAAGTCTTGACATTTGGTGATTTGGAAAATCTCTAATAAGAATGGAGAATTCTTGCTTCCATAGCAAGCCAACCGCGAGCAGCGAAACCAAAGTATTGCATCCAAACTACGGCTTAAAAAGTAAGAAGTGACAGCACACCAATTGATTGAATCACTTCCGAATAGTTCACACATTTTCAAAGCTTACTCGCGGTCTGACTCGTTTGCCATCCTAAATTTCTTCAACACCTTGCGCATACAATTCCTTGTAGAATTCACGGAAGCATTAAACGCCTAATTTTCTTCTACTGTCACTACCGATAAACTGATAGACTCTGAAATCCACGATATTATCACGCCAGATAGGTTATCTTCCATTTCAATCAACGCTATTAACATCACGGCATTGTTTAAATATGCCAAGCCGTCTTACAGGTATGAAACTGATGGCGTCCCATCTATTTCCTACCACTGGCCCGGAACTTTCTCTGTGCCTTTTGAATCCCTTCCACCTCTCCATATCACATGCTAAATTTCTGGCGTAATGGAAGATCTTCATCGCTGTCCAAATCCACAAAAGAATTCTCAGTGCGATTCTGAGATCTATCGCCCCATTGGTCACGCTTTATTCCTCCTCACACTTCTGGGAAAAGTTGTAAAGTCCGGCTGATAATCTTTTTAACCTCCCACACATTAACAACTTCCCGAGCATGGAATCCTTAGAACCCCATTCTGATTTACTTGTCGGTTTGGCTTTTTGAACTTAGTTACTGGGGCCGCTGACTTCCACCGGTTGATGCTCACAATCGTTTTGGGCACATCAAAAGCGTGCCTCTGCGCTTTCCACTCCAAAATTCCGGTTAAATTAAGGAGCATGAAGTAACAACTCAATTTATGTCTCAGTTATAATTTTATTTTTATAACCGCCTTCAGGTAGTCAATATTAAATGATGTTTGTCGCGGCCGTGCAGTATTACCTAAGGGGCCAGTCAGGGTATCGTCCCTGAAGTTTTCGGTCGAAATGTTCCCCAATAACATATAAATGCCGTGCTTTTTCAAGTCTCCCCCTCTGTGAATGGCCCAGATGTCTCCGCAACACATGGCTAAGGATGTAAGGCCGCAATCCTCTGGTCCTATGAGCAGTCCCACCACAAAACATTTATAACGATCATAACGGCATTCCACCCTCTTGATTGCCGGCTGATCACCTGGAAATCCTACGCTGGGGCTCACCTTGAACATTTTCCGATTATCATTACTTATATGCGTGCGGCGAACGTCCTTCCTCTGACTTAAGTTACACGCCAAGATGCGAGCCCTCAGTGTTCAATTACTGTGACTTCCTCCTGTTGAGTGGAATCTCGCCTTCCTCTTTGATCATTGCTGTACTAATGTTCATTCTGCTGCAAATGTCATATATGTCGTTAAACCCCGTGGCAGATAACACTCCGTTAGAATCCCCTTGGCTCAGCTATCTATCAAGGCAAAATGGTTAACATTTGATTACCTAAAAAGGAGGGGAAACTCCAAATTCGCTAGTTGCTTGCCCAAATTTATCTCAGTTCAAAGCCCAGCTAGCAAAGCTATTAGATATTGAGCTCTCAACTAACTTAAACCAGCATTGGAGTAAATGAGGCAAGCTAACAGGATTTGGGATTTTAGGCAATGACAGAACCTTCACTCTACCCACCAAAGATTCACGGAGTCCAGCTTCCCCTTTTGTCGCTCCACTTTCTTGGCGCCTTTAAACCTTTACCTTCTTTGGCTTTCCCTGTTAGCTGTAGTCGATGGCAAATGAACTAACCGTTGTCACCGTATTGTTGTCCCACTAAACGGCCAGCGTACTGCTAGTTCAACCGATGCTGCTTCATCTCATTCGCTGATTTTGAACAGTTTAGACTTATATGCTCCATGCATTTTATATTTTCTAATCCTCTTTATTTTCTCAGTTTGGCTTGGCAAGCCGTGTTAGACAACAGTAACCTACAACTAGCACGAAAAACTTACATGATAAAGCATGTCTAGTTATAAACTTCTACGAGATCAAACTAGTGTGCGGCCTGCTCGCGCTGCTTTCTTTTCCCAGATGAATCCTCATGCTTGTTGACTCTAACGGCTAAGTCGCTGAGCGGTGTTACTATAGTTTCCTTAAAAACCTAGTCAACCAACACCAATACAAATTAGCTTGTGTTCTTTTCATCTCTTTCTCAGATTCTAAGGGTATCAGCTTCATGAATAGGTAACCCAACTCGAAATCTACCATAAATGTTTGAATGGGGGCCACCCAGTTCGTTCAGCTGACCAACAAACAGCTCAGAAGAAAATGCTTTTGAGTCTGCCATGGACTTCAAAAACAGCCTGAGGCCCTCCTCTAAGCTTGACTGGCCATGATGAAACATGGATCCGGTGTCAGTAAATATAGTAACAGAATGACATTGGGCATTAGGTCGAAGATTGCGATTTCACTAAAAGACAACGCTCGTTTCCGTTAACTTGCTTCTTGCAGACCTTGTCCAGTCCCTTTAAAAGGGTAGTAAAATGTTCTGGTCTCAAGTACACCCAATGCTTTAGTATTCGCTTTACTCCCATGTCTTTTTTGCGTTTTTACTCGAAAGAGTTATTCTGTCCCATCTGCATTTAAAATCCTAGCCTTTCAACCAAAGCATAACAGCAACTCGTATTTTTAATCATTGGTTTAGTTCCATTCCTTCGACTGAATAAAACACGCTGTGTGACTCAGGAAACGTGATCAGGCCTTGTAGTGGCTCTCCTCATACCTCCGGGTATATCCTCAATAGCACCAATTTTACCCTGTTTGATCGCATATCCATAGGCCTGCGTGACTTAGCCATTGGCTTCAAAAGCATGACCTGTGAACACGGGTGAAGAAGATCAAACCCAACAGTTAAAAAATATTGTCGATGCGCTGAAACCTTTGGTCGGGCGAATGAGCCACGGAAATATCCTATATAAGCTCGACCACTCCCCTGTTAAAAATGAATATCAAAGTTGAAACCAAGTGCGAGGCACGTGAACAACCTTCAGCAGTGGGTTTGTCTTCCGTCAGCCCAGACCAGATCCTACAAAATGGGCAACCCGCGCTGTCCGTATTAGCCTGACATGCAGCTATAGACGTGTTGAAGTACTGGCGCACTGGACCCTCCGAATGTATCCATGACCCAGCCCATCTAAGTTTCCGCTGCACCTCCTATGTCTTTCACATGTACGCCGGAAACGCACTGCATAAGTCCGCTAAAATAACTACACTAATCACTTTTCAAAATTTTTAGAATCTTTGCGTAATATTTCCTTCACATTATTGCATCCGCTTTCATGCGACCAAAGCTGAAAGATGCGGAATTTTCAATCAACGTAGCTTATAATTATAATAATATTGTACTTCTTGGACAGTGCCAAGATATGCAGTGCGCACAATCATAAAGTGTGACGACAGTGACAAAAAGGTAAAGAATAGAGGAAAAAGTGCTCACGCGTAAAGTTTGGGAGGCCTAAAAGTAGCCAGTTATATATGTGCCAGATTATATTTGTGTGATAGGTGCAAAAATGGTAACAAATTTCCACTCAGAGGATTTCAGTCCGACGGAGGCCTCTGGCCAGTGCCGCTTGTTATCTCTGTTCCACGTGCCGTAAACTGCCAGGTGCATGCAGCAGACCGAGATGGATCGATAAGGCCAACAGTAAGTACCTTCGGGTGGTGAGATTCCTAAATGAAGGGAATTAACAAGAAGGTATCCTGGCAGAATGAATAAGGCGTGGCAGGAAAAATGCGCTAAATCAGGGGACGGCAAATTTGGAGGCAGTTTCTAGTGGAATGCATAGTCTAATGAGCAGTAAATTGAAAGAACACTAGCAGTAGAAAAGGCCGAATATTGGAAGCACAGTTCATTGGGCAGGTGGGAACGGCGACACGGGACAGAACTTATGAAATCTTTCGTCTCGTTGAAGAGGTTCACATATGATATCTTAGATTCCGAGAATTTCAGCTACACCCAATAGCAGTGGTGGAGCTAGAAAAAGAAAAAAATTGAACCGGAACCAAACGGAGCAACGTTTGGTGGACTCTTGTTGTTGCCAGAAGCAGCAATCTGTTGCCGACTTTGGCAGATCAGAATGAATGTTCGTGAGAAATGATGGTCCCTAGCTATTTTCATGAAAAAAGTTGAGAATCATGCGGAAGGTTAGCTCATATCTGATGCCAATTGCAAACTTTCCCCTCCGGTTCCTTTTACGCAGTTTTAGAAAGAGAACTTTCGGAAGCAGCAAGAGGATGTCAGTACAAAATGGTGCACGTGAAAATACAGACTAGAGAGCTATTTAGCAAAAGTGCTATAGGATGGTGCTCACCGAGTGCTGTGAAACCGATTAGGAGTGAAAGAAAGTTTAATCAGGTAGCCTAGGCGCACCCACACACTGCAGCTAAGATTCCCGCTCGATGAGCGCCGGCTAATGCGGTGGGTCTGACCGTGCCGCACACTATTATGATAGCGGTGGTGTACTCTGGAGGTAAAGGAAGGGATGCGAATATTGTGGAAGAATGAGAAGCGAGACATCAGCTTTACAGGAGTGGATACTCCCGCTGCAAGGCAAAATCGCGGTAGCCTGAGTATGGAGTAATTGTTTACATCCAAGCAAAAGTGAACGGCCTGGAAATGAGAAACACGAGCGGCGATCTGGCTGAGCTGCCAGCTGCAAATTAAGAATCGATCAGACTCACGGACGGCTGAATAAGAGATTTCTAGAACCTAAAGTGCAACCCACAATACAGGGGTGGTGGCTGATGCTGTGAGCAATCCAGGTTTTTCTGGTAATCATAAATAGATAAAAAGGCTGATCAAGCGTGTGGGTTGTTTGCGCACACAAGTAAAGGGAAATGATTCGGTATTTATGGGATGGCCAATGAACAAGGACAGTAGATGTGAATATGGAAGGAGCTAGAAAACGCAAATGCACTACCAACTGACGAACTTTGCAGTGTAGAAAACATGCATTCTAAACCAACTGGCGTTGAATGTACCGGTCTAGTTCCAACCCATTCTGCTGTCCGTAAACCGTCTCAATGATAACCCCATCCAATCTTCCCGTATTGCTTCGAGTGGCTGACAGCGAGCAACTAGTTTTCCCTCTTGCTGACACCTTCCAACGGACGGATTCGGTGTCACGTTTTTCTTCTTAGATTTTCCTACCGCCGCAACCCATTGGATTTCTTTTTCTTTGTTAACCTTTGTCTTTTCCACAGTAGACTGCCCAGAACAAATGGAAGTATTACCTCCAGACCCGGCTGCATTTACTGTTATCTAAGGCCTAAGTTCCAACTCATCTACCTGCTTCTAATTAGCTTTTATGTTTACAACATCCAAATCTGAGTGTCTAAAATGACCGTAAATACTAGCCTGACCTGCAAAATATGTAAGAATAACCCTCGCTGTCAGCCAAGTGGATGAAGTAGTTAAAACCACTTCAAGAATAGGCTTACCCTTGACAAACCAATTCGCCCAAAGCTTCCAACTAACAAGTGGTAATGTCTCAGACAAGATCCCTCCATCTTTCCATTCACTACAATAATTTTAGATCAATTTATTTGTTGATTTTCTTTTGCCACTCAACACGACTCCCAGCTTGAGCAAATTTCAGGTCGCATTTCTTCATTATTTCATGCCACTGACTGAACATGATTTAACCCGCCGGACCATCCCCTGCGATATTAGTTTCAGATGATTCCTCAAACCACTGTGCTTGAATCCCTATCTCGTCATCCCCACACGAAACAGTGTCCGTTAACGTCGCGCCGATTCTGAACTCCCTCGAATTTTGGATGCTGGATTCATGTCCTCACTAGTTTGCGAATTGTCGCACGGTTGGGGCGCCCAGCTAGTTGCAACATTCAGACATACTTTTGGGGACCTAAGAGATCCAAATTATCTTAAGAACAAACTGAATGGTAGATCTTTTTATATGCCCATCATCCCGCCGTCCAGAATTAAAAGGTGCTTTTGTAGATCACAAAATGCTGGTATATGCGTTGCATTAAGCCTACGACCGGTACTCGCCATGTGGATTCGCCACTCAGACGTTTTTACACAATTTTCCTTGGATAAACAACATGTCTCTGTGGTAGATAACGTCTACTTTGAGGAACTTTCTTGCATATACCAGTGTCGTTTGTCGCCGACACCGACGATCGACCTGGAAGCAATTGCACATGTTCAGGTCATGGATCCTGACATCGACCAAATTCTACAGGACGGTTCCCTAAACTTGGCGGTTTTGCCTATCTCAACGTCACAGAATACAATACTTCGTGACGTATCGCAAGGCCGTTCAAGGTCGGTGGTGCCCGCAGCTGACGAGTACACCAAATTTCTGGCGCTGCCCAACGTCGCCTACCCGGGTTAAGCTGCTTCCACGAAGCCGGCGACCGAGCCATTTTGCACAGTTCAACGTTAAGCGCGACGTGCATCAGTGGTCTGCTTTCTGTGCCAATGAGTAAAATCTCGTCGGCATACCGGAGCCCCAATGGTCAAATGCTCTGAAAGCGAGACATGCTTTTCCATGCACACATTGATCTCTCAGAGTCCCTTCCGCGGTCTCGAGGCTACGTCTACATATTCAGTCATTTAGACCGCTTCACTTGTTGGCCACAGGGCATACCGTATCCCATCCTTTGTCAGAAGAGGAGCGAAGGACCTCTTGGACAGTTGAACAAGTGTGTTTTGTTGGCCCGCTGTAGTGACCCCCGACGGTGGCTCATATTTAGATGATTTGAGCACGGGGCCGTAAACATTTCACAACAACTGCCTACCACCAGCAAGCTAACGGTCTGTTGGAAAGATTTCACTGGAAACTAAAAGCCGCTCTGCGAGCTGGTTGGAGCTAAATATCACCGTTAGCTCTTCTAAGCCCTAGGAGATCTTTTACAGAAGAAACATGCACCTTACCAAACGAGTTTGTGTTTGGTTGCGTGCTTCGCCTCCCAGGAGAACTAGTGGCACCGTCCAGACCTAGGTTTCAATTTTAGTAACCATGCAAAACTTCTCGCACAGCACATGCGAACGCTTCAGGCCAGCTCACCACGATCTTTGGGGTGCATTCCAGTCGCACCAAATACTTGAACCCACGTTTTCGTCCTCGCTAATGTTGTTCGACCAACACTGCAACCACAGCATACCGTTTTGCGTGATAAAACGAGATTCGTTTTGGACGTTGCCGGCAGACACTACACCGTGTCTATCAATTGCATTAAACCGTGGAACATGCAATGACCGACTGAATTCTCCGCCTCGGTGGAATCCAGCCGCCAACAGTGCTGTCCATGAAGAATTCTGGTGGGAGAAGAGACACAGCAGCAATGATCGCACCGGAAGCACCGCATGAGCAAAACAGCAGCAGCGGCCGCTAGGTAAAACAATCCGCTCGTTTTCCCCATTTTTGTTACCATTTTCGCATCGAATGGTTGAATACTGTTCCGTTTATAAAGATAAAAAGACATTTAATAGAATAATGCATATTTGTCGCGAAAATTTGTGCTCTGACGGGCATGTGGCCTCCCTTTTGCATCGCAAATGCGGACACAATGCCATCGAGTGTCCGCCACTAAGTCGAAAATCCACGGTGCTGAAAAGTACAATTTAAGCAAGTTTTGCTTCACACTCAGAAGAACCCCTAGGATCACGGTTGCTCTGCTAATTCCAGGACGACAACCATCGTTCCCATGGTTGACATCGTCCACTCACCAAAGGAGGAAGATAACCCGAGGTCAGACACTCTTCTTTAACCGCGACTGAGGAATAATTTTGGCCAGTGTGTAACCTATGGGGGTGGGACGTGGTCATATCCGCCGTTTTGACCGGTGAACTTTGGGCGGGCGGCTTGGCTGCAGCGGTGTGTGGGTATATCTAGGACGGTGGATCGCAACTCCTGTGTTCAAAACCTAAAGTTGTTTTTCAGGTTTTGTCTGACATACGGTCAACTCCCAGTAACCCACAGTGCCAGTAAAAACGGCCCATTTCTCCAATGAAGAGCGACGTGAGGACCCAAGACATCTAACAGTTTTCGGCTTGGTCTGCATGGTCCAAATGGAAGCGCTTCCCAGAGTGCCTTCAATGGTAAGGTCCCTGCGTTGAAACATGGATGTTGTCCTCCAGATCGCTTGTTCAACCAAACGCTGACCAACCAGTTCGATTTCTCACTTGCGTGTTGTTCACGAATACTCCGCTTGCACGCTGCTGTCAAACATTCTCAACCTACTACCGCTTCTCACTGTCATTTACCTGTGACGGACAGCATTGCAGTTGTTCATAGCCAAGTGAGGGTGAAGCACAAGTGATCGCAACGGTTGAGGAAAGCAAACGTAATACGAAATCCACGTTAGGACAATCGGGCCTACACCATCTCTGTACACACCAATCTAACTTTGGGCATGCACCTCTTACGTCCGTAAATATATGTACTAATATTATCATTAATAATGTTTCGACGTTCGCACTACTTGGGTTGGAATTTAAATGTCTCATTTTTGGCGTCTTATTGCTCACCACAAAATCAAAGTGGCACCCAAGTCAGAATACTGCTTCAGGTTCGCCCAGAAAGCTGTTAGATGGCGAAGTTCACAATGCAGTGCGTTGCTTGGACAAAGCGCGCACAGTTCGGCTGCCGGTTTTCAAGGAGTTCCGTCACAATTCTTGATCTAGGGCAATGAAACAATGTGGCCACCAGTGCTGATCACTCAGTCCGCTGGACTGATATTGTCAGTGCATCTGCGACATATTCCTTTCTACCAACTTCATGGTACCAAACTAAAGTGGTCCGATCTGCAGCAGCATCAATATCAAGGGCATCCTTCGTGAATTCCATCACCATAGAACAGCTATGACCGATACAAACCCGCCTGAAATGTTTCTTACATTTTCTATTCACCGGCTGATAGGACGTAAATACGTAACAGTTGTCGTCGTCGACAACGGTTCTATACCGCTCGACAACCATTCCGAATGCGTGATACTCATAATAATTACTCCGATCATGGTTGTTGCTTCGCGTTAACACATCAACCACCGAACCAAAATTACCAGTTGATTCAAACTACATTATCCATATAATTTACGTTTATTCCGGATCATGCTGCCCTCATTCATTGTTCATTTACTGTCTTTATATCCATGCCCGAACCTCCGCAGGTGAGGTCACTTTTTACCTACCATAATTTGTCCCTCATTCAATATCCGTTGCTGAGTTGTTTAGTCGAATTCAAAAGTTTTCCTCTACACCATTCCCAATAAAATTTCTCATTTTCTCCTATTTTTTTCTCTTCTGATGTTTATCCGATTTTTTAGCAGGTCATTCCACCAACTGCATTAATCGGCCTAAAATTGACAACCCCTCATAATTTTCTATCTAATTTTTCATTCCCCAATGAACGACAACATTGCTTCAGTCCAATACGACTTTTCGCTAGATCGATGGCTTCCGTATTTTTTGCTTCAGACTAGTGCATCCTAATGCATTCAAACAAACCGTGGACTAACATGCACGATAGTTCAGGCTAGTCGGGAATCTCTGGCCAATAACGGTCGGATTTAAATTCCCTGTTCATATTGAATTCACATTTGGTTTTCTGGATGTAAGCTCTCTCACGATTACTTCGTACCTTCTCTCCGAACGTTTGATCTCTTCTCGCACGCGAACGTATAATTGCTATTCACTCTAAATAAAAGGGGATACTACAGCTGCACTAGGCTTCGTATCATTTGTAATAAGTGCCTGATAAAAACCATGAGTTAGATCCATTTCTGAAAATACAGCAGCACCATCGTGCACCTGTGATTTACTGAATGGGTAACACACCACAACAGATATCGGCACTTGGCGCAAAGCTGCCAATTACCCGCGTTTTATGGGCTTTAGCCGATAGGGGTTACCAGAGCCCAAACGTGAGCAGATTGTTTAACCGAACGTTGACCGCCGGGCGCGACTGTCATCTGCAAGTTACTCAAGCACACTTCGCTCGGACGCTCCTGTCAAATTACTCAACCTTCTATAGCTTCCAACTAACTTTTCGTTGTACCGGTCGAGTGTCTGCTCTGTCAGTATTGCACCAGTACAGAGTTGAGTAAGGGTGAAGCAAAAGTGTTTGCAACGGTTAAGGCAACCCAAACGTAATACGATATCTAAGATAGGACACTCGGCCTAAGAATAATTTCGTGGAAAGTCCTTCGTTGGCTGGTGAGGGAGCCACTCACACGGCAAGGTTTGATAAATCATTTCTCGGTCTTATAAAAATTTCCAGTAGCTCAATATCTAAGCTAATGCCAATTTTAAAATACCTCGAAAAGCATAGGCTGTTGTCAAAAAATAACCAGAGAATTAAAATCGACCACAGCGAAAGCACTGGAATGGTCGCCGCCCATGAGGGATTAAAACAAAGTCCAATGGTGGGGTGAAAATATCAAAACATGATTAATAAAAACCAGTGAAGGTCCGGATGGAGTCAGCTTCGCATGTGCGAAGGGCGATGACTCTGAAGCGCTGGATGAAGACGAGCGGTTAGTAAAGGTAGCCATGGAGATGACGAGGAGCTCAAATTCAGTGGAGCAGGTTTGTATAAATGTGGGCCTGGAGATGGACATTGAGGATCTGTGACAAGCACGGGGTTGTGTTCCAACAGGACGATGTTTACATTTTACGAGGATTGTTCTGCAGAACGTGGGTAGTACCCACATTGTATTAGGTCATGGCTGTACACTGGTCAGTAACAGAAATCCATACATTATTTAGATTCGCGTTTTGTGCTTGTCACTGAGCACGAAGTGCACAAACACTATCACACCCGCAAGAGGTGTAATCCTAATGGTAGTCCGTCAAAAAAGTAACAGCAGTCTTACACATCGCTTGCAAGTAAGTGTGAGACCCATATGAATATCCAACGCAAATAATGTTATTGCGGCTACTTGGTCGTCATGTGAAGAAAAACTGAATCAGTGGGAAACATTCGGCTGGAGTTACCGCGGAATTCGTCGTGTCGTTCTTTGAAGCTGTCGGTCACTGCTGGCTTTCATCGGGGATGACATCTGAACAAACGTAACTCGATTATTCTGATTAGGATGAACGGAAGCATATGTTGATTCATGATTTACATGAATTTCAATGTAAGATATATGTGTCCTACATTGGGGTTTACCAGCCTACGATGGATACTAATTAATCCAGCATTTGAACCAAAAGAAAGGACAACAAGACAAGAATTTCATCATTTTCGCGAAATTCAAAGAACAATATTCAATTAGATGGCGCTTTAACCGGAAACGTGGTTTGGGTCATTATCTGCTAAACCTGGAGCAACACAGGTACCGATAGGTGTTATAGAACCTGAGGATTCAACCGTCCCTAACTAGAACGGTGAGGTTGTGCCTTTCATTTGGCGGATCCCAGTAATTGATTCAGCATACGAGTAAACACCACTAACCGCACAACATGGAGCTGCAAAAGACTTCCTAAAAGTAAGTTGCAATGATTTATAAATTTAAGTGTGAACAGTCAAATATGGTCATCTCCAGGTGGCTAAAATACCTACTTTAGCTTTGACATAATTATGTCCCCCGCACTGCGATCACTTGTCCTGGTTGATATTAGTATATGTAAATGAAATATCTGGTACGATTCAATTAATAGTGGCCCGAACTTGACATCAGTTTTCGCTAGTTTCTCAAACAATTCCGTGATTGTGCATACGAGGTTCACGCTCAACCGTCTAAATGAACGCCTCTGCTGGTTGGCGAGATTATGTCGACTATTGTAGACTCTCTCTTATCAAACATTACGCTTTTATTCACCCCTATTTTAAATGGCCAGAGGTGTATTTTGCTACAGTCGCGAGCCTTGAATTCGAAATCACTAAGCCTCGTAAAATCTTCAGCCAGGCTAAAGTACCGTATGTTATGTTAATCAAAAACCAAAGGCATTTTAATGCTTGGGAGGCGACCAGTTGGTTCACATCCGTGGATGTTATTCTCAGTCAAAGGCCGAAAGCTTACAAACACTAACGAGCGCTAGAAGGTCATACAAAACAGGAATATTTATCTAGTTCAAAAAGGCGATAGACAATGCACCGTCGTAATTCTGTTCATGTGGAAACCGATAGCAGTCCAACCGATGTGCTCATAGGCCGACCAATACGAGCTAATCTGCTGCAGTTAGAATCTTCGGAAGTCATTGAGAGATGCAATTCTGAATCGGCTTGAGAGACGATCACGTCAAGTTCCTAGTTCTGTATGTTGACGACATGAAGACCAAACTGTTTTACCATGCTTACTTCTGTACTTGGTATAGAATACAGTCACCTTGAGATTCACGGGTTTATTTCGCAAGGCAGCAAATTCATCCCCTTCGTTAGCCGCGAAATAACGGACGATTAAGAGATAACTAAGAGATAAAAAAGCAAAATTACTGAACTCGTGAGCATCATTAATTTTGCGACGGATGTGCTGATTGCAAATGAACTCTGAACATCATTTCTTGACTTAGTGACAGGAGGTGCGTGCAGTTTGTCCTGTAAAACTCGAAAACCGTTGTAGGCTTGCCTTTGCCGCTTAAACGACATTTCATATCTTCAGTAGGCAAATCACCGAAAAATCCACGGTCCCATTACTTAGATATTCTTTTAACACACCAGTTCAACCATCGCTCGTGCGGGCGTCGTGGATATGAACTGCTGAGAATCCCTAACTAGGATGAAATGGTTGTACAATGCATGCATTGTTTCTTAAGGGTGAGTTGAACACTGGCGTCACATGATGTGTAGGTTCTTAAAAACAACCTACTATTCAAACGTAACTGGCTGGGTAAACGAATACTTTTGGATGTAGGATAGCATCTCTGTGTCTCTTCGGGGTCTTTTTTTTCTGCAACTCACGCACTGACGTCACATGATGCAGGGCGGCGAAAGGAGATCACGACACGCACAACCATTGGAAGTGTAATCATTTCTACAGTTAAAATAAATTTCCGAGTGTTTGTCGTCCTTGAGTGGTTTGTTGGCCCATAACTGTATAGCGCCGTGCAGCGCCACCCGTGGAATCAGTGGAGTTGTTGCCTTTCGATGCTCGTTGCTGGGAAATTTTAAAGGCTGTTACGAAGCTGGTCAACAAGCCATGAAAGAACTTTCAGGGCTATAGCTCCAAAAGAGTCCAGCACGATTCCTGAAGTTAGCCGTAAATCATTTCCCGCTCGAGGTGACTTGAATCAAATTATATGTGAATTCTATAGTTTCTGCGCGATTGAATATATTGTATCTATACTTTCATCTCTTATCTCTTACTTCTCTCAGTATTCAAAAAAACAAAGAAATCAATTCTAGAATAAAGACAACGGCTAGCAAAGAGGGCCGAGGTGGGGAAGTTGATCGCCGATGGGCAAAATCAAACACGCACACATCAGGTTGAAAAACCGTGATTTTTACCGTTTGATACCCGTTAGCCAATAAATTTTCCGGTCTTCGCTTGACTCCCTGGAAAACGACCGGATATGCGATCTAACTGTACCCTTGACAGTACGAACAAATTTCCCAGCTAATTAATTTTATTAAGGAAGCTGGGTGTCTCCAACCAAATACCTGAATCCCAATCCACTTATCCATGTGGCAAGTTGTTGTGAAGTGAAATGTCTATGATTATCAGTATTTCATGTATGCGAGTCACTAACGAACGAAAGACTTTCCTAAAGCTTTGACCGTGCAAGTGACATCAGCAAAGGAAGTGAAATGCAGGCTAGATCCGAAACGGAGCTGTGGTGGACAGTCGAACCCGCTATGCATGAGCGAGCAATGCTAAGGCGCAAGTTACTCAAATGAACACATGGTCACGGCAGATCAGTGATTGCGATCCCCATCCCAGTCGGCCGACTGACGCAGAAGTGACCGTCACCACCGCAGAATTCGTGGACATCTTTTGCGTGGATTATAATCGAGGGGACCAAATATGCTCTCTTGAAAGCCGCCGACTCAGCGAGCCTCAGGTGACCGAGGTGAGTGAATCGGTCTTTGAGAGCATGCTTACAGGGTAACTGTCCGTTGTAAACAAAAGCAGCCAACCAAACAAGACGTTAAGTAGATGCACGAATCGTTCAGTGCTTTTGTTCAGACTGGTTAGAAAATAGCCCCATCCAGTGAATGTACGTGTGAAGTGATTCTTTCGAGACAGAAGATTGACAGCATCGAAGACAAATGGGTCTTCGGAGGTTGTCTGAAGCGGGTTAGGAACAAAGCTGGATCGTGTGATATCAGAAAATATTGAAAGTTTCTCACAGTAAATAGACGGAATTCATTTGATCGTGATGCCTTCTCAGTTGTCAAGTTTCCACTAGAATATTTAGGCTAATCAATCATCACTCACGAAAATGCGAATTGATTTAGAGGGACTTTGTAAGTAACCCCATAGTGACACCATATTTCATTCTGGGGAGCACCATAATTATCCTTCACATACTTGCTTATCTTGCTACAACGTTTTATCTGAAGCTGAATATAACACAATTAGAGGAATCTTATTACCGACATTAAAGAACTTTTCAAGGACTTTTATCAAACTGGTCAATATGGCCATAGGATGTATTCCCGTCAAGGTTACACGCGCATGGATTCACTTAGTTTCACCATTCTTAAAAAGACGTAGCAATGAATAGTAAACTTTCACAAAGCACATCCAGCCAAGTCCAGATTTGTCGTGCGCAAATACGAATACTTTTTTTAGTACCAACTATAATCCATTGAGAACAACACAACGTGTCGAACAAGCTCGTTTTAAGTTATTCGTACTTAGGCCAATACATAACATTAAATATGGTTGAGAAGGATCAAGGGAAATTGCCGGTTTACAGTCACATCAGTTTACAGGTCTAAGAATTTGTGTGTATGTGCAATCAATTGCAATCCATGTCCAACCATATAACGTTATGTATTGGAATGAGTACGAATTAATGAAAACGAGCTTGTTCGACACGTTGTGTCTTTTTCAATGTGTTCGTTGGTATCTTTCAAAGGTTTGAAGCAGATATAATTCACCCATGTTATCAACCCTCTTTAGACGACCTCAGAAGACCCATTTGCCTTTTATGCTGTCAATCTTCTGTCTCGAAAGAATCACTTCACACGTATATTCACTGGATGGGGCTGTTTTCTAACCAGTCTGAACAAAAGCACCAAACGATTCGTGCATCTGCTTAACGTCCGAGTTAACTGTCTTGTTTGGTTGGCTGCTTCTGTTTACAACGGACAGTTACCCTGTAAGCATGCTCTCAAAGACCAACTCGCCCAAGAGATTGTAAATTGGAAGCATCTAAACTAAATTGCGCCGAAGTCCTTTCGTGAAAATGGTGAAAGCAGTCGATTTTCTTCCCAAAATAATCAATAAAAGAAACTGAGCAATGGAGTCAAGCAAGGCACTACTTTTTCCATTTTTACTACATTAATTTATCAGTTCTTTTAGCGGCTGAAGATTGGTGTTAGTCATAGCTCAGATTGGTTTGCAGGTTCTGATATCTGAGCTAGGGTCTTGAGTGGCAAATATCACCGACAGAGGTCAACACAATAAAGATGAGATAAAAAAATGAAGACAGGATTTCTAGTAGGAACTTGCTCACCTCACTGGAAAATGGTCCGTCATTTTTCTCCAAAATTCAGTTACATCAATCTTGCAGAATAATGCTTAGCATTTTGTAAATTACAGTGATATAACTGTGCCCTCTGAAGAGCAAATAAATAGTACGTGTTCAATTAAGCTTTTTTCATTAATTGTAGTGTCCGGGTTTCTGAAAGATCGGGAAATATAGAAACCTGTAGACAATTCCCAATAGGTGGTTTGGGGAACCAGATACTGGAGCGGGACCTGGAAGAAGTCGAAGTATATTTACTACATTCACAATAAAGTGCTGGTAGGTCACCCAGTGATTCTCGCAGAAAACTTTTGGCGGGCAAGGTGACAGTAAAAACGAAGCTTAAGGGATTTCATTCGATCGATGAGGATGTCCAACAGATATGACAATAATTCAAACTTACTGCACAATGAGACTTGGAAACGAAGAGGACAGGATAGGCCCACTGTGGCACAATACATGCAAACACAAAACGCCCAATTTATTGAAGTGCAATAAAAGAAACTTCCGGTCATATTGAATCCCAGTTTTAACTTCCAATTTTTGGCAGAGCGGGAGCAATCTGTTCGCGGGTAATGGTAGCTTCAGGATACTGGGTGGGTGATGATTCAGCTATATGCTAACGGTTCGTAATTGTGGACTGGAAGTCGTAAGACTGCGTTTATCCCTCTCGTAATCTTGATGCTAGACAAAATGGAAACTCCGATTATTGGCCAGGCAATCCTGTCATTTTCAGGGTATAGTTCCTAAAGCTTCCGTCTACAACGGGTTTCCTAGAGAGTGCTATCTTATCATTGGGGTTGCTCATATCGTACGCTGATAAGAATACTCGGTATGGTTTTTCCAGCTACCACTGATCACACGACTTTGCGAAAGAGAGCTACTGAATTGACATGCTGTTTTACGTTCACAAACTATCCATGGTCATCTTAAAGTTTAGGTGTCTTATTTTCCTTGCACAGTGTCAGTTATTCCGATCTTATTTATTCCTATCTTTATTTATTTATAGAAGGCTGATTCATAATCCAGTCATTATATTTTTCGTGCGAGTGCGTAAGAGAAACCGGACAGCAACAAAACAAGCTATGCGGAGTCAATTCATCTAGTTTCCTCAAAAAATGTCTGCAAAATTATTTCAATAGGAAAGTTCAAAAGCGTAAAAGAAAAATGGGTGCGTCAGTTGGAAATAAAATCTTGAAAAAATACCATTGTCGGCAAACAGAGTTGGGATGAACAATTCGACATTTACAGGGAAGAGGCACCAAAGAAAAAGAAATATTCATTATCCATAGACTTCATGGAGAGCGTCAAAAAGGGAACATAAGAAATTGTGAAAGTATTTCACATTTTGAGAGCAACGCGGTTTACCAGATGCGTTTGGATGAAAGTATATACCGACACGGTGGCCAGAGTGTTTCATAGCTCGGGGATGACAATAGGTGTTTTCGTTTCCATCATAGAACACTGAAAGTGCTTAAGTAGTTTCCTCCGGCTTCCCATTACGGATACCTTTTGGAGACAGTAAAGAGTTTTCAAAACACTAAGCCTTAAGCATAGACGTGGCCATTTCCATCAGGCGAAATGATAAAATGTGTTATACAATTAGTTCACTTTCCAAAAAAAAAGAAATTGAAACAAGTTACGAGTTATGACTCTTTTTCCGATGAAATGTGAATCGTTGGCATGCACATTTTTGATCCTATGGACGGACTAAACTCGTCTATTTTAGTTCGTTTGACACGCCGTCTAACATTGGCGGAAATTCTATTCTTGGGAAATGACGCCAGGTTACGTCCACTTGATTAACTGAGTTGTTTGATAAATTGGAAATATAAATCAATTGTGGTTTACTTGGGCATTGTCAATTTGTGAAATCAACGAAAAAAGTGCCTGACTCGAGCGCGCTTGAGCTTAATCGTTCGAAGGTAATATTTCCTTTTCTACCAACAACGCTGTGTTATTAATATTATATCATTCACAGTAATATTTCCTTCATCGCAAATTAAGAACTACTGCAGATCACGGGCGCATGCACTGACCAAAAGCAACGATCAAAGGAGCGCACCTTCCGTGTGCGCACTTGACCTTGGGTTCATCGCTGTTGATTATCGAACGTGAATCAAAAATTTTTCGCAGACCTGTGGATGGGAGAAGGAAGGGGTCTTTTTCTGCAGGTCATGACAGAGAGTGACCTTCTACGAGGCCGGTCAACTACCACTAGTCACGCAGCCGATAAGAACGGGGCAAGCCGGGAAGTTGTTTTCTCGGTCTTAGAGGATGATAGAAAAATCGAAGACATGAGGAGACATTATCGGCTGAAGCCTTCCATGAAGAAATGTCACTAGATATAAGTTGTTCTCAGCGGAGTATCAGAAACTCAAATATTCAAATCAATGACGTCTGATGACCTAACAAAAGACAGTTTGATTGTGAATAACAGCAGATATGAGTTACGCGATACGTGAACCATAGGAAATGTACACAGCTGAATAAGGAATGCATATTGGAGGGATAAAAGTAAACCAAGGGATAGAGGGCTGAGAATGTTGTGCTCTAAACGCACAATTCACATTCCAGTCGGCAGGGCGGTTGTCGGATACGGAATTGTTAAAAAATCTTTCCGTCGGTGAGTGATCGACGGAGAAAATGAGTCTCCAAGTCATAAGTCACTGTTTGTTAAACACTGAATAAGGTTTCTTTACACAACATTGCCATTCCTGAAGAACCGACACCGTGGCCATAACAATAAGGGATACGATTACGTCATGCAGATACCGGATAACTGGTATCGGGCGGTGCAGAAGAGATTTTCAGTGACTGCTTGTAAAGGTGAAACTATGCACTATGTTCCCGACTGCGGATCGATGAAATCACGCATTTCCAGTTAAGTCTCAGACTGAAAATTATCTGCCTCATTTTGAAGTGCCGAAGCCTGTACCTACATTCACCCTTTGTGGTGATCGGTTAGAGGTAGTCAATAGCTTCAAGCGCCTCGGGAGCCTGATCACACCTGGCTAGAGCTGATGGGGGTCAGTCGGTTTATAGGACTTACAACTTGGTTAGTATCAAGGATAGGATCAGCACAGTTGAGACAGTTATTTTAATGTTCTCCGTGTATAAATATGCACAATTAAGAAGGACGTTTTAGCACTACTGCTGAAAGGGTATAGGAAGTAACTAAGACTTTGAGAAAAGCATTCGGCTTCATAGGGGTGTAACATGAAGTCACAACACAGTGCAGGAGATTGAAAAACGTGGTACAAAAGTACCTAGGATGAACTTAGCTGTGTGCCTAAAAGGCGAAAGGTCTTCCCGGAAAATCTAAGTCGGACAAGCGCCGATTAATTCGGCTTGCATTAAAGTCAATGTTGGACACCTTCAACAGAGAAAGAACCATTTTTTCTAAGGTACCACAAGAAATGGCAGGTGAATGCTGTTTTAGGAATTTCCTCAAGCCAACTGCGAAACTGAACTTGTCATGCTTTAGCTCACACAAGATTCTGTCACGTGCGTACAAAGAGATTTTAGTCTTGCTAGTGATCAGCAGATTACACAATGACACCATACTGCAACAGGATGCAGCTGATTTCTACTGACCGTATACCACAAAATACTGGCTGCTGAGTCGTGGAATTTAAATTGTGCGGTCTAGTCTGTAGCCTAAATCTAAGATGGATCAAGGAAACCTGAAATCTGTTTGTCCCCCCTGGCGTATGAAGATCTCACGGCTTATTCATGAAATAGTGAACAGATAGCCATCATTAAGAGAATGTGCGGATATGGACCAAGGAACAGCATCGCGGCCATAAAGTAGCTAACCGTGGAGCCGAGCTGAAAGGACTCTACACTTGTATCACTTCACTGACTAAAGTTTTCTGCTCTAACCAGCACAAAAACACAATCTCTGTTTGAGATTTAGCACCTCTAATCACGCCATGCTTCATGTGATTCTGGACAAAAAATTTGTTTGAGAAAACTGAGGGGAATCCCACAACTTCATCGCGAGCACAATGGCAAAATCAGTAGGTGTTACGATTCACATAACATGGAAATGTTGTAATTCGTAGAAATTCAGGTAGGTTCTCCTAATCGCTAGCCTATCGTTATTATAAAATCTCAAGACGAAACAACGTAGCATCCCACTCACCATGCGTTTTCCTACAGCTCACGAACGTCAAAAATGTGATGTATGTATTGTTGCTGTACGTAAGATATGGAATAAAATCCAAAGAATGTATTCATGTATTCACTGAACCCAAAATCCAGGTCACATGAGACAGGTAGGAATAAATATAACGGGATGGATACAATCTTCTAATGGTGAAAAAGAATGAGAGCAATGAGGCGGGATATTTCTAGCTCCCTCTTTTATTAGCTAGATCTTCTTGGTTTGACGAATTCAGTGCCCCATCAGGTTTATTTTTAACAGTTTCTTCTTCTTCATTTTGAATCTCTTTGAGAATTTCTGGTGGGGGATCCTTGGCTGCAAGGTATTCACCTTTTTGTTTCTTAAAGCGCTTCTTGCGAAAATCCCTTGATTTGGTGTTTTCTGACACACTCCAACAACTCTAAGAACGATACCATAGGTTACCACAAGGGAAAATGGCGACTCTTACATCGTCCCGCCAGCTAAAGACGCTTTGTCTCTCGTTGGTCAACGTCCGAGCTCCAACACCACTTTGGTCTTCGATCGACGAAACTTGAAGTAGAGAACGGTGGGAAGGTCCTCGCGCGTTGGGTTCAGGTGCTTCTGAATTCCCATCTGGCATTCTCAACTTAGGTGATCAGCAGCATGTCCGCTGACAGTATGCCAATCGATAGCGTTCTACTGAACCCATATTGATTACCCAGTCGTTTCAAACAGACTCGTGATCTTAATGGGATAAGTGGCGACATTCGGTAAGCCCTGACGTTACAAAAGCTACCGGCTATTGTCCAACTTTCTCAGACACCATTCAGCGAACCGGAGTTAACAATTAAGGCAAGCATAAATCATAAGTGAATAAATTAACTGGTGGGTTTTCACCTTGGTAGCACAATATGATCAATCGTACCTATCCCAGATTGCCTGGTAGTTTTTGCCGACGATTGCCGTTCGCCTGAGTGCTCTTCCCGGAATCAAACAAAAATCCGTTCATCAATGAACCCGTTATCGAATTTGAAGTCCTGATATCACTAGATTGGTTCAATCGTTCTCGCGCTCCTATTTGTAGATTGTGGTTGAATCACTTTTGGCTGGTTCAACGGCACTCACCCGTCCATTCACGGTCACCGCCAACATGGCAATATGATTCCATTCCTATTTCGAGTCAGTCTTCTACCCTCTAGAGAAATGGCATTACAGTCTCTGGTTCACTGATTTGAATAATGAGAGTATCATCGTGTCTCACAATGTGCCGCCTCATAGATCGCTTGGCATGAAAACTTTGGTTACGTTTGACCGGTAGGGGGTTGAGAATGACCCCATTTGAGCGAAGCCTATCTTCTGGACCCGCGAAATACTGTGGACGGAGATAGGATGCCGCAGAATGCTGCGAGCCACGGTTTCTGTATAAGGTCGATGAGAACTGATATATATATATATATATATATATATATATATATATATTAGTTTAGAAGTCCTAGTGTCACCAGTGTGGCCTCTCGTCCCCTGGGTGAATTCGGTAGTTATCAGATATTCACCGTTAGTCTTACGAAAGCAAAGTGCTTGATAAATTGGTGGCAAGAGTAATTCGATTGCCGCGTTTCGTTTGAACAGACCTCGACGATCATTGTGCCAATGCGTTGTCAAGTGGAACTATTATGAGCTGATAGCATGATGTCTTTGGGCCGCAAGTTATGCAAAGGGTGACTATTTGTTGGTGAACAATGAAATACGTTCTACCTACTGGTAAGTAAGGATTATCAGAGTCTTAGGCCAGGTAAATTAACGGAACACCAGTTAAGGATATATATTTTCATTGGAGCATAGAACACAGAAAGAAGCATTGTCTGAGTCTGTTTCTTATGGGAATGGAGAGGTTATGCAGTTTTTGAGGGACCTGCAAGGAAGACTGATGAACGAAGGGAAGAACGTCAAGAGATCTATGAACAAGTTGAAAACAGTGACAACTCGGGGATGTCACAGCTGAGAATAACAAAATGAGCTTTTCGTTTGGCTAATGACTCAAGTTACCACCCCTCCAGCCCAATTTTCTTACATTCATCGGAAACTGCGTTCAGCCGTACAAGTGTCGGTGTCACTGGGAAAGGTCTTGTCCCTGTTCCCTTAAGTTCTCCCTCAGATAGAATCAAAATCATACAGAACGGTTCCACCGGCAGATGTTGCTTTTCGTACTCGACACCACCTCAAACAAACCATATTCAGTGTGCAAACACTGATATATATGACAAACTGGAAACCAGTCATCAATGCGTATTGCATACAAAATACTCACTTAGGATTTCAACTCTGTTATTCGATTGGCACCCTCACCTAGTCCTTCCATAAAGTTTCGCCTGCGGCTTTCTGGGGACTTGAAACCTGTGCCTTCTGAAGTTCCTGGCGTTGGTGTGGCTCTCAGTGAGAGGACTGAGGCTTCACTGCTTGATTAGCTAACGGTCGAAAGCCGATTATCTACAGTGAGGCTTGGAAGTTTATGAAAAGTAAACAGTCGTTGTTCGAGTGGACGCAATCCGTTTGTTGTCTTAGAGTATGCGCCTACGGATTGCAGCCCAGGTGGAACCAAGGATACTTCATGTCAAAAGTTTCACGAGCTCTTACACACAACGACGTGGAGTGATATAATGAGTTTAACAGGAGACATGAATGTTCGAATAGACCGAGTGTCCCCAAATGAGGCGCATCTATGAAGCCCTTTGGGTTTCGATTTCTGTCGTTTAGAAAACAGGAAACGATTGTTGGTCCTGTGTCCAGACCATCGTTTGTCTCTCGTTAACGCCAATTTCAGGCACCCCAGTCGTCGCGACGCGAGCTGGCGTCCGCCTTTTGCGAATCAGCAGTCGACCCAGGTAAACTATATTGGAATTAGCCACAAACTGCGGTGTTGTTGACAAGACTGTCGGTCGTACTGTCGACTCGACTTGCATGTGACTCCTTCGAAGCACAGTGGCTAAAAAACTAGAATTCCTCCGCTTAAGATCATCAATCAGTAAGCACCGGTCACCTATCAAGAATGTCTTGCATTTTCCTGGCTTAATGGGTTGTGGCTTGACGATGCGCTCTCTTGATGCATCAAAGTACACCCGTGCTGGTGGTAAGTACAGTGAAGACAAGCTCGCAACCAGAGGTGAATTCAATGCAAGTTTACATACGGATTGCGAGATCTGTTCTAAATGAGCTGTGGAAATGAAACATGTTGTCGCCGTGGGAAATTCCCGCAAGCTGTTTCGCCTAATCTGAGCTGCCGGTAAGAAAACATTGGGTGTCAGCAAAACGACGTGTGGAGCTGACCATTCGCCTATTGAAGATCAGCAGCGAGGTCTTGTACGCTGGGCGACGTACATTCAAGCAGTTTAACTGGCATTCAGCTATTTCACCACGCATCCCGTGGACTATTACAACAGATCACCTAACCGGGAGGGAATTCCGGGTCTTAAGACGTCAAATTCACTGGGGTGTGATAACCTTCCCCAAAGACGGAAGAATGGAATTGGTAGGAGAACTGCAGGTTTAGTTCTGGAAAGTTGAGTATTCCAAGAAATTCTTCTCTCCGTTGTGGGAATCGATTTTCGCTTACATATTTAAGGGCTCGCGCGGTGAATGCACGTATATATATATATATATATATATATATATATATATATATATCGCTAGCGATCCCATTCAATCACTCATTCGCGTTTGACAACGAGTCCTAGTTTGGATCGAAACGTCACGATAAACGTATTAACTCAGTGTACGCCTTCTCAACTCTAAATATATATATATATATCTATATATATATATATATACTGTCTCTGTGCTACTTGCACAAACCAAAGGAATTCATCGGCTCGACAAACAAGGAAAGAAGGATTTTTATTTTTTTTTGGTTGCATCAACTGGAAAAGAAACTCTATGAGTCACAACTGAAGGGAAAAGACCTAAGATTGAATCAGGTATATATTACAGTAAGTGAGTTTTAACTGCGGTTCAGAAAATTAGATGTTTTGAGCAGAGGATACGTGAGAGTAATTAATAATCGAAAAATTTTATCAGTTCTATTATTCGAATGATATAAGATAGCAACAACAACAACATTTAGATAAGACGCAGCTCCCCACAGCGATATAACCAGGTCATTAAAAAGCCCTGGTTTCACAACGTTCCATCAGATAAACTCGCGCGGCTGATCTTTTTAAAAAAGGTGGTAAATGGCGTTCTAAACTGCTTATATTGGCTACCGACTTCACTGTAACATAACTTTTTGAAGTTTTCTATCAGGGTCTACGAGGCTGGCCCTACTAGAAAATCGGAAACGAGTGTTGCGATCAACGGCGCGTTCCTGTCTGCCTTAGTGTTTCTTGAATTCCCGTTCGTTTCCTTTCAGCTGCAAGATCCCATGAAGCAGAAACTCAAACGAGCATAGCAGTGCGAGCTAAATGATCATCAAAATCGAGTTGACCTATCTCGAAATCACACCAACATCTCACGGAGAACTTAAAAATAGTTGAAAAGATTAAATTTATATACGAGAAATAAACCGTGAATCAAATACAAAATCACACAAGTTTGTACAGATTTTTTCCTTGTTTGAGCACCGCACCAGCTTCGTTAAGTCGATCAAGAATAGTCTCCACTGAAGTTGAGTCAAATCCCTGTCCACTCGCGAGTGTTTGTATTTCTGCTCGGGTGAACAGCCGGCTATTGGTTTTATTCGCAGCCACCTTTATGACAATGGTAAAAAAGATGATGAAAAGCAAAGCGATGGAACTGGAGCTTGTAAAGAACGGTCAAAATAAAGATAAGCAGTATCGAGCTACGAGATAATTTGGAAAATCACATGTGGTAACTTATGAAATATTGCAGGGACTAGTGGGAATCAAGGAAATCCTTTGAAGCTATTCGATCACGTTTGCTGGCAATCAACGGCAGGGTTGTACACGAAACGGCAGATGAGACGAGACTACCAGAGCACTCAAACTGGTTCTCAACGCCTTCCTAATTTTGAAATACTTTATCAAGATATAATTGAGAAAAACCAGCACACCACTGATACAGCACAGTTCTATCGGAATGGCTACGAGTGCAATGCATTGGTGAAATCATAATTTACTTAAAGAACCATTTTGGATGATCGGTAATTAAGCTACTTTTTTATCATTCGCAAAATGGACGGATCGAAGAATCTTCCCTAATAATTATTTTTAAAGCATTTACAATAAGGCATAGGAAAAAACGACTAATAGCGCCCAAGTTCAAAAAGATACATGATGACTGAGTGACAAAGCGGATCAAGCGTCTGTCACTCCAAATCTGCCGGTCAATTTGGTGGCGCACGGCAAATCTCTGTCGTTCGGCTCGTTAACATACCTGGCCAATGAGTCCTTTGTGGTTTTTATGGTATTCCAAATTTCTGGGTCACGGTTGCAACTGCTCCCTCGTGTAGTGGGCCGTAGCGGCTATGGGGCGTGCCCTTTCCACTACACCCATATTTCAAGAAAAATGAGAAAGAAGTTGAGTTAATCAAAACGTTGACTACAACATACTTCTCAGCTAGGGTAACTACATCCTGTGGAGCAACCGTGTTTGTCTACACAGGTTGTGGTTACTGTTTTATGATCTGCATCTCCCAGTCGCCAGCTCTAGCTGCCTTTAGCCGTCTAGATTCATGTTCAGTCCCATTCCGCTTAATCAAGCGAGAACAATCAAAATGATCACTGGCCAATCTGCAAGACAGTTTCATTTATTTCCCATTACCAAAAGATTCCTACAGGAATGTTCAGGTTGAAGCTCGTTTTCCGATTGCTCCCGTCTAGCCGACCCATTGTCTCCTGTTTAGCTCTCATGTCGAACGCCTGCCTCCGACTGTTACAAAATCAGGCCACTTTTTCTTCGCCTCGGAATTAGGGCGAACGGTTCCCCATACCGTCTCCAGATCGCTCAACCTGACTAGTTAGTACAACTCACGACTTGACATACTCAGCACGAATATCCGCACTCTTGCTTTCTAACCACACCACTGTGGTCTCGATCTGTACTCCTCCGTTGTTTGACGATTGCACTGCATCGACGATTTGTTTGGTACGACCAATTATCGCGCAACCACCGGAAAATAACGAGACGACTGTATTAAACATACGGGTAACGTAACTGGAAGGGATCTAATTCGTGCATCGTGCGCGCCAGTATAGGGACGAATTGCCCCAGTTCTTCTGATGAAGACAGTGAGAAGACAGGTGACTAACCATGCGCTGATAACTGATACGACTATCTGATCGATGATATGCACCAGAGGTGAGTGAGCTTTACCGCTATCCTTTTTTCTCAAATGAAACTTACAGTTTGTCATTTCAACGTTATTTTCTCTTGATTAAATCTTGAAAAAGTAGTTAAAACCACCTAAAGCATCCACTTGGACGCTTGCAAAGTTGAACGGAAATGGAGAGATGGAACACTCTTGACGAACACAGCTATTCGTTCCGAATGAACTTAGTAGTTCACTGTATACCCTAATGCGACGGTACGCATCCAGATGCCACGGCCGAAGGAGATTCACGAACTTTGCAGGCATACTCCTCCGGTAAAGAGAACTGAATAGCGCTGTTCGGTACACTGAGTCAAGGACTCCTTTGAAGTCGGGCGACAGTGCGTGTTGCATTTCAAGTAGCTGATGACGGGTGAATACCTGGTCGATGCAACCTAGACTAAGGCAAAATCCAGCTTACTGTTCGCAAAAATTGCTCTCGCGAATCTGCGTCAAAGGAGGAGGCAATATAAAAGCTAAAACTCTAGTAACTATCGAAATTAAACTGATCCCACGACGATAACTACGGTCACTGTGTTCCTTTCCTGAAGATGGGTACATTCGGTAATTCAGCTCGTGAGGACGGAATACGCCCCTTGATTCGAATATCACGAAGCAAGGAGGTAAGTGCCTTCATGGAGTCAGTACCTAACTTAAAAAGAACTAGGGAAAGTTTGTCGGAACTTGCCGATTTTCATCGCTTCAGTAGTCCAATGTTTGGGAGATTAAACGACACTTATCGCAGATTCGCGGTTGTTGATGTCAAAGTAACAACATCAGCGCGCGGGTAGCTAAAGCACTCCATGTAGTACTCAGTCCATCAAGCTTCGCATACAGTTCGCCGCCGACCCGTGTCACGTACGAGCTTCGCTGTTAGCTGAAACACCTGTCTATTCCACTTCGGTCACCCTAACGCATTAGTTGGCAGGGCCATTCATAAGGCTTGTCGTCACCTGAAACTGTAAACGCCCTCATACCCTATTTACTTTCTTGCAGTTCCAGGGATGGCGATTTGGCACAATTAGACTAAGCTGTATTTAGGAAATCTAATGTTTTCAATAGGCAGCAGAAATCATCTGTATCGCTATTTGATTAGATCCGTGTTCGTCGAAGTTATTAGCTCATCTGATAGTTTCCGCTCATAACTGGTGCGAACAACGGGATCAGACAGACGCTGAAGAACTACCCGGATTTACGTCGGTGGCTACTGGACTGCAGTGAAAATCGTGTCGAAACTAATGGAGAGTCAAATTCTGGGTTTTAGACACAACGGCGCCTGCGATAGCTTATTGCAATATGGTCGATCTGACTCAGACTACCCGTCGAGTTAGAGTACCATGTCGCCGTGCGATGTGAACTGTGTCTGAAGTTCGTGCTACACAGGAACAAATTATTGTTTACACAATATCGGAGAAGTCATTCTCCGTTATTTGTTCGCTGAGCAGGCAAGGCGCAACGCCCAACAAACAACCTTCCCATGCACTAGTTTCCAGACTTGTGCATTAAAATCACATGCCACCACTGCAACATTACAGTCTTTGTTCCTGCGAACGAAAGTGATGAGCTTGTCATAAAACTAGTCCTTTTTCCGCGTCAGAGCTACCGTCTGCTGGAGCACATGCCGAAATGAAAAGCGATCGACACTTAAGAGAGCTATCTTTTCAAACGCCAAATCTCTGGAGTCATATGGCGCATAAACAACTAGAAACCGGGATCCAGTCCCAAAGAACAGCTTCAGCTTTGTCATTTAAGACCATTCAGCCACCAAGCTGACTGGCAGCTTCAGCTGCATCACTTCCTGATGACCGCAGGAAAAAAATGATGAGATATAAGGTGCAGCTCGTTGAACTACACCACTCGAATCTCGAATTCGTGTTTATTCAATGCAGCAGACCACTGTCGGCGCCAAACACGCCTACTGACCAGCGGACATGGGAACATGCAAGCCGAAGCGGATGACACTCAAAGCTGAGGACGCTCAAAGAAATGTGATTTATGAGGCTGAAAATCATCTACAACATTTGATAATGAGGAGTTCCAAGTACCAGGCATGTTATCAGTGGAGATGCTATGTGCAGGCAGAGAAGGAACAGAGCGACGTTTGGGATCGAGAAAGAGAGATTGAATAGCGAGAAAAAAATGATAAGCAGCATGGTTACCATTACCCGACTCGCTTAATGTAATGGAGAACGCGATCCTGACTATCCTGAGAGACAATCGGTGAAATACGGAACTTCTGTAGATGCGTGACTCATTTTTATCTTATACCTTTTACTTCCTTCATTAATGAAATAACAGTGTACATCATTTTCCAGGAAGAGGCCGCGGCCAGCAGAGGGCTGCCAAGTGCAAAAGTTCACTGGCGGTGGGAGGATTCGGACCCACGACTTTCACGTCCAAACGCAGCAACCTTATCCGTTTGGCCACCAACGGTCACCGGATGGGTACTTCAAGGGAGTCCAGATGCCAAGCAGGAGAATGACTAGAGTTCTCTAACAAAGCCTCTGGTTCTAATAACAATCTCTTCGCAGAGTAGCAAGTAATCACTGCGTGGACAACACTGACCTTGAATGCCCAGCTAAATGCTCCCAAATGATCAGTCTCAAACAGCTCCTAATGAGGAAGTCTTAGGCACTGGTTTCTCGTGACGGTGATATTCCAGCCAATCTGCGATGACCACGTCTTGATTTCAAACCACGGGCGGCGTACGAAGCATATGGCTCATCCGCATCTAAGATGGAGAGGTATACTGGCCACCTAGGAGGCTCAGCTCCATCCGATGGGAATATCGACTGACTAATCAGTCACCAGCCCCCAGTGGATTACGTGACCCTTAGATTGTCCGACTGCCATAGAGGTTAGACCATTTGGTCAAAGGCTCATGGCAAGGTCCCCTGAGTCGATTCTCAACTTCGGTTTGGGTGACCGGGTAGTGTCGTATGTGCGGCGAGAGACTGCAGGGATCAGTCGGCGTGCGGAAGGATAGTAGTGTTAAGCGCAGTTTATTTGCGATCTCGGTATACGCCCAAACAGACTGCAGAACTGACATGCAAAAAGACGACGAGTTTCATGATGATCTCGTCACCCTTGTTCGAAATAACAAACGCTGTGGTAACACGTAATTTTAATGCACAAGTTGGATAAACTAGTGTACCGGAAGCCTGTTTAAGTGGGTGGTACGCTTGCCTGCTCAACAAACAGATAACTGAGAAAAGCTTCTCATATTTTGTGGGGACAATCGTTTATTTTTGTCTAGTACGAATCTCCGACACGTTCGCGCCGCACGGCGACATGGTGCTCTAACTGGACGGGTAGTCTGAGTCAGATCGACTATATTGCGGTGAGCTATCGTTGACGCGGTTTTGTCCGGAAGTGCAGATCGTACTGGACCGCGCGTTAGTTTTGATGCGATTTTTGTTGCAGCTCAACGGTCATCGACGTAGGCCACAAACACGACTGGCCGTCGAAAATCAGTCCCATTCGGCTGTTTACAACAGTTATAAGCAGGTATCCGAGCAGCAATGTAGACGACGGCTGGGATCAAATCAAGCAGGTGATACATTTGGCAGCAGATTTCGCCCGTGGTCCTACGTCCAACGTTCGTCAAAGACAGTGGATCTCGCAAGGGTCGCTGGGTCTAACAGAGCAAAACCGTCAGCTTCCCAAATGGAACGAGATGAATAAGTCGACAGTTGCAGCATCAGTTGACGACAAGCTCTAAGAATGACCGTGATAACAGGTGGGTTAAGGTAACCGGAGAGATAGAAACATTGGCTGCTTCAGGTAACAGTCAAAGACTGCTTAAAGCTACACGAGACACGGGCGGATGACGAACTTAAGGTAGTGATATCGTGTGCGGTAGAAATGGAGAGCCCATTCATAGTAAACAGCCAGACTGGAGCGTTGGGCTGAGTACTTCAAGGATTAGTTTATCTGGCCGACGTCGGTAGCTGCGAATCCTTCGGAGGTGCCGCTTGATTCCCAAACGGAAGTAGAAGTAGAGTCGGACATTCAACTTTTAAACATGGGAAGAGCAGCCGGTCCCAACGAACTTACCCCAGTTCTTTTCAAACTGGGTAGGGAAGCTCTAGTGAAATCAATTATCTCCTTGCTTCATGATATTTCCAACAAAGAGCGGATTCCGTTATCGTGGGGTGAGTCACTGATAATACCCATCTTCAAGAAGGGCACACGCAGTGACTGTAGCAATCATCGTAGGATTAGTTTAATTCCGATAGTTACTAAGATCTCAGCTCCCATAATGCTACGTCATTTGACACCATAAGGCGAGAATAACATTCGCGAACATCAGGCGGGATTTCGTCCAGGTCGAGTTTGCATCGATCAGACATTCACTCTTCGGCAGTTACTCCAAATCCAACACACACACACACACCGCCACCGCCCTGCGATCGTGGTCTGTCTCGACTTGAAGAACGCGTTCTACTCAGTAGATCGACCAGCACTATTCAATGCTCTCCACCGAAAGGCTATGCCAGCGGAGATCGTAAGCCTGTTGTGAGCATTGTGCTTGCATACCTATCATCGCGTGAGGGTATACCGTGAGCTATCAAGTTCATTTGAAAGGACAAAGGTGTCTCATCTCTCCATTCTTGTTCAACTTCGTCATGGCCGAAGTGATGGAAGATGCTTTAGGAGGTCAGCAAGATGTAGGAAACGGCCTGGGAAATAGCGAG